>JAASAO010002261.1:70000-84393 GCA_017311375.1 Mytilus coruscus | reverse complement strand
TCTACTGTTACTTCCTTGTCTTTCCTGTTACTGCCATTGTTCGTTCCTGTTACCCCCAAAATGTGTAAAATAATTTTGACTATGAACATAACTGATCTTTTGGCTAAGTTTCCATTCAATATCATTGAAAAGGTACATGATAGTAGATTTTACTGCCATTGTCTCCAAATTTTTTTAAGAACGTTTAAAAATAAGATATGTGATGATTTTTCTGAACGTTCATACTATCTGCAGATTTTTCTTTTGCTAATCTACATAAATGACAAATGTTAATGTGATATCAAATGTACATTGTTATATAAGTGTGTTCCATTCTTTTGAAAAGATATTTTCTTTTTCTTATCACGTTTTCTGGCATTTCAAAAAGTAACAGGATGAACAAAATCGAACACCACCTGGCACAGCATTTCAAATAAAATCATTTTCAGATGTCGATAAGATTGCATATTTTGGAAATATGTTCGAAAAGCAATGTGTTCTTTGTACTTTGAAATAATTGGAATCAAATCAACTTCTTTTTTTAAGTTCCGATTCGAAATGTACTTTATTTTGAAATGACTGACATAGAAAAGATAGGTTCACATACTCTACGGATACACCAATATCTTCTAGGCGTTTGAAAACACCAATTTATTCAAGTTCATTGAATTTTGTTGTAGTTCTACCAGTTGATTACGGGAATATTGCGGAACACGGCCTTTGCGTTGCGGGGTTGGACTGGTTCCATGTTAACTCTCGCTTGAAATGGATCGGCGGCGCTATTATATACCTTAAAATATGGATCAAAACATCGTCATATTTATTCAATGTATTTCTGAATTTTGCTTTTATCTCTAGAGATAACAAATTATCTGTGTCAATTTTGACTTATTCTGAATAATTTGTCAATCTTGGGTGATTTATTTTATTATTTTTCAGTAGATTCGACAGAATCATTTTTACAGTCTGCAATATATGTCGATCGTATTTGACAAAAATATTCGATGCGTCTTAAACTATGGGGTTCCTGTGTCAAATTTGGGATACGTATTCTGCCAGCAACGCTTGTAATTGAATTTGGCGAGGCCACACGTTTGAATTCTTTCCTGCATGTTTTGATGAAATATGTGACTCTAATCTGGGTTCAATGGCGAATGTATCATCAGGTCAGCAAAATTTCAGATGCATTTCAAGAAAATCGCCTGGCCAAATAGATGTAAATTGAGCTGGAGCACGTAAAACGTGTGCCCGACGTATTGTATGATGTTCAGACGTGTTTTGAACAGAACTATATGTATACACGGTATTGTTATCAAGTATTACTTGGCGTTTAACCTGGCGGATAGAAATGTCATTTTTTTTCCATAAAAGGAATACCAGGTAAGATGTTCACATCCAAAGTTTCGACTACTAAACCCTCAAAAGGTAGTTCACGTCCATCACGTGTGAAATAAGTGTGCACTTTCCCAATGACTTTGAGGGTGAAGATCCATCGGCCTGGTGTGCAGATTGAGAGGTAGATTTTATTTCAATACTCATTCGTTTAGCTGCGGATGCACGTACCATATTGCCGGTTGTACCATTAACAATAGTTAAACGAGTGTTAACGTTATAATGTGTATGAAACACGTTAAGATACGAAGACTGATGGACTTGGACTCGGTTTACTGAAGGATTAGCTTTAGAAAAGTGTTGAATTCTACGTCTGATGATTTGTCATCTGAATTATCATCAAGTATTCCAGCAATTTGTCGGCCTTTATCATGTATTTCCGATCGCTGTTCAATAAGAAATAGCACTTGTTGAGAAAGTGGCGGTCCGGTCTGCCTGCTGCTTTACATAACGGGCAGCTTTTACAGAGCGTGGATAAGATAATTTAAGTTTTTCTTCACGAACGAACTTTGATTTTACGGGAAAGTTAGAAGTAGCTGCTCGCATAACTTTTGCATCCTCGAAATTCCAGAGTTCTTCAACTAATGAGTCTAGCGCTTGTGAAACTTCCGGTTTTATTGAAGATAATGTTCTCGATCTCAATTCTGTACCATATCTTTGTTTGACCAGTTTCGGTAGGTTTGTATGTATCAGTCTTAACCATGTTAGTACGACAAAGTTTTCAAGTGAAGGTGTCATTTCTTCATCTTCCTCAATTGCGTCCCCGTGATGCGTTATTTGGATACCGCATCGGAGCAGTTTGTCTTCAACAAAAGCCATTATACGTTGATAAAAGTCTTCTGGGTGTTCGTTCGGTTCAAAATGTATTGCGGCAAAGTCTAAATATTTAGCGTGGACTGGAAGCAATAATGTGACCGGATAGTTTGCCATATATTTTCAAACGAAGTAGAATGTTTCACTATTGTGTTTCTAGATGTTACGGGCAATAATGGGCTATTTGACCTAGCATTAATTCTAACATGCTGACCTTTTGTTCACGTGTACTCCTGTTTGCTTTGGCTACATCTTCCCCATCGTTTAAAAAGCCACGGTTGGGAGCGTTCCTAGTTTTCTTTCCCATTGTACGTCGTCTCCTAGGAATGGTGCAAAATGTGGGTCTAACGATAACTTGTATATGATGTTTTGTCTCCAGTTTTCAAATGAATTTACAGTTTCAATTTTAGTAAGGCACCACTGTTTAGGTGCTCTGTGTGTATTATACATTGTGTTAAATGTTCTTTGTTAATTATACTGCAGTTTAAGTTTTACTAATTTACCTTTCTTAGTAAATTCGAATCACGCTCCCACCACGCCAGTTAAGATGAAACTACACAAAGGGATAAAGTCATTACTTAACGCAATTGAATGTTACTTGTTTAATACAGATTTAGTCTAACACATGTGTACAATGATTAGATATAAGAAGATGTGGTATGAGTGCCAATGAGACAACTCTCCATCCAAGTCAAAATTTATAAAAGTAAACCATTATAGGTCAAAGTACGGTCTTCAACACGGAGCCTTGGCTCACACCGAACAGCAAGCTATAATGATGTTTGGTTTACAATGGAGTACGAAGAGAGAGCGAGCTAAAACATATTTAACACTTCTGGACAATAGAGCCTATTATGGTGATGAGTGTTCTATTTAATTTCGTGCTGACGCTCTTCCATGAAAAGGGACACCTTTGTGGTAAACACTCACCAAATATATCAGGCTTGTGAAATAATTAGAATATTTCAATTTAGTCAAACATTTTAGGTTAGACGGATTATGCTACTCATGGCAACTACAAATCTTCTTATGTGATGTCATAATTCAGGGAAAAATGACAGGATTGTCGTTCAAAATAGTTATCGAGGCTACTGAAGCCAAAACGAATAGGAGTCAAAATTCTGAAGAGATATTTATTATCGAAATGCGGATTTAGTGCAGTAAAATTAGTAACGTCAATGTTATTGGGAAGGATAATATAAAACACATCACTTGATTCATATAAAGATAAGAAAATGTGGTATGATTGTCAATGAGTTTACTCTCCACCAGAGACCAAAAGACGTAGAAATTATCAACAATAAGTTACAGTATGGCCTTCAACAATGAGCAAAGCCCATACCGTTTTGATACCTTTTGAATTTTTTCGTTTGCCTTCTTTCAAACCCTGAGAACATTCATCACAAAGCTTCTTCAATTAGAAGCCATAGTTTTACACAATTGAAAATGCAAATTCAGTTATATGAGCACTTTGGAATATAATTGCTAAAATCCATAATATTAAAGACTTTGGATATAAATCATATGAAAAATTGTTTAACTCTTGTATTGTACGTATACTTGATTATTCGTCTGGTGTATGGGGATACAGAAAATATCAGTCAATACACAATATTCAGAACCGAGCTATTCGCTACTATTTAGGAGTACACAGATTTGCACCTATCCTTGCTATACACGTAGATCTTTGTTGGATCCCGAGTCAGTATCGGCGTTGGATCAATATGGTGACATACTGAAAAGACTTATTTGATTCGACAGCAGTCGCATCACCAACCTAGCATTCAATATTGACTATGATCGTTGTAAAAGTAAGTGGTGTAGTGAAGTTAATGACATATTATACCAGCTTGAATTAGGACATTTTTCGAATTGAAATCAGAGGTCGACTTGTTATTGGTTGAAACTAACATTTTTCGCTTTTATTCAGATATCTGGAGGAATTCCGTCCAAAACGTTTCGAAACTACGGACATATAGGAACTTTAAAACAGTCTTTGAAACTGAAAATTACGTTAAATTGAACTTGAGTAAACTTGAGCGGTCACACTTAGCCCAATTTAGAAGTGGAATTTTACCATTAAGAGTGGAAACTGAAAGATATTCAAACGAAACTCTAGAAGAAAGACTATGCATATTTAGTAACAATCGAGAAACCGATTTCGACGAATGAACGGCCTTCGTAGCGACTACCAATGCAAGCCAAACCTCCCCTCAGTCGACATTTGAGATCCCTAGCCACACTAAGGCAGATCTAAATCGACTGACCATTACAATCATTGACCACAACACTGCTTGGTCTAGGGAGGATAGACTCACTCGGAAAGATTTTGGATAAGAATATTAAAACTTTGGCACCAAATGGGAGAAATGAAAAGATGTAGTTCGAATTCGCGCAGTGCTTTACATTTGGGTTATATTACTTATGACTACAGTCTCTGCTTCAACTCTAAAAAAATTTGTAATTATATCAGTTTAAATTGCTTGGTTCTATTCATTTTGGAGGGATGTAAAAGTACCCAGTCACGTTCAACTATTTAACCTTAGTCGAAATTTATTATTATATTTTTAACTGCTATTTATTTGGGATGTTTAAATACGCAACCTTTGTTGTTATTACTCTACAGTTGTCAAATTTGAAATATTTACAAACTTAGATCGGTCAGTGCTGTTTATTTGGAATGTTTATTCACGCAATCGTTCTTGTAACATCGTAACTGTCCTCACCTTTTAAATTTTAGAATTGTGCCAGTTCATATCGCACATTACTATTTTTATTTGAAGCATATCTTTGCAGTCTCTGTTGTAAATAGCTATATAACCTATGTTATGTTTAAAATTTTAGAATTGTACAAGCTTCTAAACTATGATGTTCGGTTTAACTGTTTTATAGTATAAATTTCAAAATTGTTATAGTTTAATCAAAGTAGATTTATATGATTCATTTGACATCCATAATCATAATCATACTGATGAAGGATATCTGGTATCCGAAATATTTATAAATAATTACATTTATAGTTTTTTTTTTTTTTTGTTATTGGTGTTGTTTTGTACACTTTTCATGCGTTTATATAATTTATTTATTGTGAACATGTATCGTTACTCGTAACGATTCAGCGCCCTCGTGGGAAAGATCGTTGACTAGTATTCAGACGTTTTATATATATATATATAAAGTTAAATTGAAACAACGTTCAAACCTATGATTGCGTTGGACACGAATAAAAATTGCGGTTTTTCCAACGCAATCATAGGTTTGAACGCTGTTTTCAATTTAGACTTTATATAAATTGAGGTTTTATCCAGCAATCATAGGTTTGAACGTTTTTCAATTTAGACTTGTATATATACAAGTCTAAATTGAAAACAACGTTCAAACCTATGACTGCGTTGGAAAAACCCAATTTTATACGTGTGCATGCGTGGTTTACTACCAGAGAATATAAGCAAAACAAATTTCTTGTTAGAGGGGTCTAAATACAGCACAAACAACATTTTCCAAAAGACCAAAAAGAGAAAAGTATCTTTAAACAAAACGCATTTGACTAACAGGTCGAACAACAAATGTTCTTAAACCCTGCTGACTGCCATTGTCGATTGCCAAATAAACGGATTACAAGGTGTAATAAATGGATCTTCATTATAAATTTAATACTAAACAGAAAACAATAAACTTGCGGAAAAGATGGTATACCGCAAACAAAAGGTGCAAAGGTTTTTGTACACCATATCCGGATTTCGACAATTAATGTCTCTTCAGTAATGTTAGGAATCGACACGGTATTTGAAAGCCATACAATTTACCTCAATTTAGGATAGACTCTTGAATTTTGAGGAGTCAAAATAGGATGAACGGATCATATAAACCCGAAGGCAAATATAATACAAGCCCAAACGAAATAATATAAACAAGTCTAAATTAAAACAACGTTCAAGCCTATGATTGCGTTGGATAAAACCCTCAATTTTATATGTGTCATGCAAAACAAATTTCTTGTTAGAGGGTCTAAATACAGCACAAACAACATTTTTCAAAAGACAAAAAGTGAAAATACCGTTTCGATTCCTAACATCACTGAAGAGACATTAATTGTCGAAATCCGGATATGGTGTACAAAAACTTTGCACCTTTTGTTTGCGGTATATCATCTTTTCCGCGAGTTTATTGTTTTCTGTTTAGTATTAAATTTTAATTAAGATCCATTTATTACATCGGTGATCCGTTTATTTGGCAATCGCCAATGGCAGTCAGCAGGGTTTAAGAACATTTGTTGTTCGACCTGTTAGTCAAATGCATTTTGTTAAAATATACTTTTTCACTTTTTTGGTCTTTTGGAAAATGTTGTTTGTGCTGTATTTAGACCCTCTAACAAGAAATTTGTTTTGCATGCACACGTATAAAATTGCGGTTTTATCCAACGCAATCATAGGTTTGAACGTTGTTTTCAATTTAGACTTGTTTATATTTTTCGTTTGGGCTTGTATTATATTTGCCTTCGGGTTTATATGATCCGTTCATCCTATTTTGACTCCTCAAAATTCAAGAGTCTATCCTAAATTGAGGTAAATTGTATGGCTTTCCAAATACCGTTTCGATTCCTAACATCACTGAAGAGACATTAATTGTCGAAATGTAATTGACTCAGTGGTCATCCCAATTCCAGAGTCAATGACAAACGAGACGATTTCTATTTTCAAACTATGAATTTTCCTTGCCTTAGCAGCAATATACTAACTTCACTCGCGTATGGAGTATACTTGTCTTACCACATACGATATTCAAGAGATTGCAGCTGCTACTCAGACTTTGTAAAACGTCATCGGTGTTTGAGCATATAAAAATAACAGTGTTTTTCAAAGAACCTTAATAATGAATATTCAAGATTTACTTGTACAGACGGTATTAGTAGGAATAGGTATAAATATTGATTTTGTTATCAATAAACTTTAACCCAACTAAATACCTATACCTATGACCCTTCATGGTCCTACATTCTGTTGATACCTATATTTCGACATTGCACTAGGTCATATTTTTCTCTGGATGTTTATGACGTCTTTACACTAAATTCATTGGATGTTGGGTGTGTACTGATTGATATTTCAGTCTTCGATTCATGTTTGTTTTATTAGTTGTGATGTGATTGCCTTTCTGTAGCTGTGAGTACTCTCATATCTGTACTTTGTGTCTTTTGTGTTATTGTTGGTTGTTTTATGCTTTATATCGATCTGATAAGTTAAGCCATTTTAACTTATTTTCAGTTTTTCTTATGTTGTGCTGTTACGTTGCTGTTCCAGGTTAGGGAGGTTGGGCTCCCGTAAACATGTTTAACCCGGACACATTATACTGTATATGAGTCTGTCCCAAGTCAGGAGCCTGTAATTCAGTGGTTGTCGTTTGTTGCTGTTTATCATATTAGTTTTTCGTTTATTGTTTTATAACGTATGTGCTTGGGTTGTGCTGTTGCACCACTGACCCAGATCGGGGACGGGTAAGCGCCAGCTAACATATGTAACCCAGCCACACAAAGTATGTTACTGTCCCAAGTCAGGAGCCTGAATCTCAGTAGTTGTCGTTTGGTGTTGTATTTCAGATTGTTATTTGTAAATTGTTTTGTACATAAATCAGGCCGTTAGTTCTCTCGTTTGAAATGTTAAATATTTTTATTTCGGAGCCTTGTAAAGCTTGCTGTGCATTACAAGTTTTGCTCATTGCTGACGGCTTAGGTGACATATAGTTGCTTGCTTCTACGTTATTTGATCTCTGATGGATAGTTGTCTCACTGGCAATTATACCACATCTTCTTATTTTAATATAAATGATTAGGAACGCGCCATCAACTAACAGTAAACTCGAAACCTGCAAGTTTAGAAAAACCCATCATAGATGGATGCGTTGTAGTATAGTTAGTATTGATTTCCTCCAGCAAATATTTTTACAACAAGAGTTACCAGTTTTGTTGCAAAACCCATACCACATAGTGACAAATGTAAAAAAAAAAAAAACCAAACGCGAAAACTAACGGTCTGGTTTATGTACATATTAATTAACAAAACAAATATGATATTGTAACGGTTATGTTTGTCGATAATTGGGGTCGGGCATGTAAACTAGTTTTTAGGTTGTTTGTTCTTTCTGTGAAAGTGGTCCTTTCGGGTATAAATAACAAAGGAGATTTCTAGAGTTCGAATGGTTTACTACCAGAGAATATAAGCGAATAGGAATGATATAAAAATCCCAATTTTAAAGACGTTGGATTTAGAACACTTGAAACTCTTTTAGAGTCGTGTGTCGTACCAGTTATTGACTATTGTGCAGGTGTTTGGGGATTTAAAACATACCACTATATTGAAGCTGTACACAACCGTGCTGTTAGATACTTTTAGGGATTACACAGATTTGCACCAGTTGTTTCTCTCACCAGTGAACTAGGATGGTTACAGGCTTAACGATGGTCCGGAAAAAAACAGCTGTTATGACGAAACATGTTCAAAAGTAAAACTTTGATAGACATAATTGTTTTGAGGTGGGTACTTTCCAATCGTTATAGCGAAGCACTTGTTTGAAGCATAGTTTTACGTCTTAACTTTTCTTTTAACGATGGCCCGGAAAAAAGTTTCCATGAAAAAAATATTCAAAAGTAAGAAAAATGTTTTTGTCCTTTAACTAGTCGGGAAGTATCCAATAAACTTATTGAGATTGATCTTATGTTCCCAGAATTCACAAAATATGATTTAATGATCTATTGCAATTTTACAGTATCTTTTAGAAAATAAATGTTTGTTATAAATGAGTCTTTATTTATTACAATGTAGATTAAAACATAGATATATAGAATTATAAGACAACAATGCAGCAAACCGAATTTGTTTTTGTTATAAAGAAGGAAAATTTTGAACGAAAAATATGTTTTGTTAGTTGGCGAAAAAATTTCAAAGTGGCGAACAATTTATCATTTTGGCGAAAGATGTGGCGAAGAAGGAAATTGACCCAGGAGAAACCCTGGTTACAGCCCATGTTAAGACGGTGGATTTGTATGGTAAGAAGATGAAATCGCCTTGTCAAAATGAACAATGAAGACTTACGATTAAAATGTTTCTTTGGAACTATAACAAATCTGGCCAGTGGAGCTCTCAGAAGAAGGAAAATTTTCACAAACTAGACATGAACACTTGCTATGAAAATGTAAATTTATGCAACATTCAACTATTTAAAACGAACATAATAGGAATACTGCGAAAGCGGTTGGACTAGTAAAATCACTACTCTCCCAAAATTAAGGACTTACATTACGATTAAACATAAGTATGAGACTGAACTTTATGTCAAAATGAACAGTAAAAACAAGAACGATCAGTTATGGCACGATTTCGCTGTGGTTTTCTAACTTTGCGCATTGAAACCGGTCGATTTAGAAATGAGGCTCCTGATGAATGTATCTGCACCTTATGCGACGACGGATCTGTTGAAGATAAGAAACATTTGTTACTATACAGTAAAGCTTACAATAATTTAAGACACTTGCTTTTAAATTAGTGAACATTGACAGTTTTTCTATTAATAATAGAACATTTGCTAATTTGATGACACTTCATCAAAGACAGGCCATCAAATATTTAAATTTATTTTTCTGTAAACTTTTTACAAGTAACAATTTCATATTTGATTATTGAAAATATGATCATTAAGTTTAAAGTGACTTATACAGGTCCAACGGGCCGGGTGTATTCAAAATTATTATTGTAATATTAATATGCAATATTATGCATGCTACACATGTCACAATCATAATTGGTTTACCTTCTAACTTACTTACTTACTTAAAAGCGGACGCCACCAAAGATTTTGGTAAAAAAAAAAAAATGATAAAGAATAAAAGCAAAACAAATATGAGGAAAATACAATAAAAATTTCATATTACGAAAACATAGTGTTTTCTTATTTCGTTTTTATTTGAAGTCGTCGAATACATCTCATGAAGCTAATACTCCCAGGCGCGTAGCTACGTTTGCGTCAAAACGCACGGGCGTACACTTGAATTTAGGAAAGAGAAAAAATAATCTAGATAAATTAAAAGAATTTGTTAAAAGCACACGAGCCTTGTAATTCTGTCTTTGATGGCTTGTAATTGAAGATACACGTGACGAAGTTTACTTTTTAATCAAATGATATCATATTATATATTTGTTTATTTTCTGTCAAAGTCTGAATCTACCGTGAATTTACTCAGTTTCTGTTGTTTTAAGCAATTATTCATTATCTGCTGTGGTTTGCATTTTAGTCAACACTGCGACATTTATGTCGCAAGAAAGAGATTTAGCGACCCCAGATTCCGTCGGCGTCGTCAACATTTAGGTTCAGTTTGTGGTGAAAGTGTTTTTAAACATCAATTACTTTGTCAAACCTTCATGGAATTTTACGGAAGTTGGACAGAAGCTTTTATGACCAAATTATAGACAGTATTCAGATGGAAACTTTGAAAATATTTCTCTTTATTTTACGGATAAAAGGCTTCAGCTTGCTCTTAAACATTATTGTTTAGGGGCCAGTTAAGCCCGTCTCCGGGTGCGGATTTTCTCGCTGCGTTGAAGACCCATTGGTGGCCTTATGCTGTTTTCTGCTCTTTAGTCGGGTTGTTGTCTCTTTGACACATTTCCGTTTCCATTTTAAATCCTTCGCTTTTTACGTTGATATTTAGATACAGTCTGAGGTTAAAGTTGCTAAAACATCAATAACTCTGTCGAACCTTCATGAAATTTTGAAGTTGGACACAAGTTTTTTATGAACAAAAGTCACTATCCAGAGCATAATGAAAATGTATTTTAAATTTTCCGTACTTGTCTGAAAAAATAAAAATGTTGTGAAACTTGGAAATAAGCTAACCTTCAAGATCGAGAAAATGCATCTAAAAGATTTTTTCTTAAATCCTGCATTTGACTGATAAATGGATTCATTTTCACAGTCAACATTACAATTTTACACTGACATCAGCAATCCAAGGCTAGACAAAGGATTCCATGGACCTCTTTTAAGAATTTTATATTTCACCTAACCATCTATGAAAATTAATAATGTCATGTGTTAAGTAACGGAATTTGCATAAAAGAGGAGAAATTAAGATGAAGTCAAAATAATTAATAGAACGATAACATGGAGACTTGATTTTTACTATCTCTAAATTTTTGATTTTTGTCGACTGATTGTTTTACCCACATCTCATTTTAACATATTTTACAGTAACTGGTATTGAAATTTTCCTCTAAGACCAATGATCAATAGATTCCAAATTAGTGCAATAAATAAATTAAACATAAAAATAAACAAATTAGACTTTAAAGTATATGGCTATTGATGATTGTTTTATGAAAGAAATGTTATCTCTTTCTCGATTATGCGTGAGCTTCCGGGGTCTTTGCCCACCTCGAACGTCCTACCAGGAGATATTCTACACTGTACAAGCTGAGGGACTACAGGCCCTCGCCGAGGTTCAGGCGTACACTTAAAATGGCCTAACTACGCCACTGACTCCTTCCCGTACCATTGTACCATTACCTATAATATTCACACGGTAGGCTTCCTTCCCTTTCTGAGACCAATTACTCACACGGAAGGCTTATTTGTTTGATTTCTACTGTTTTTTAAGGGGTGCATTTTAATAATAAGAATGTAAGATCGGGTAATGATTAAGTTTTGACTTTGTATAAGTTCAAAACAATGTTTATAACTTGCCAGTGAAATAATTGGAGTGCTGATTTAATCCAGTTAATAAAACAAATTGTTCAAAGAATACTGAAAAATAGCTTTGCCTTTTAGTCACAGAAGTGCTTTCGCCAAATTTAGATGTGGTATAGCCCACTAAGGATTGAAACTGGGAGATACGAAAATATAATTTTAGAAAACAGAGTGTGCTATATATGTGATGATTTCATTGAAGACGTAGCGCATGTTTTATTAAGATGTCCTCTTTATGACGATCTTAGAAACCATTTATATTATGTTGTTGAAACTTTTAATGACAATTTTAACACTTAAATAGATGACAACCAAAAATTAGTGTTTTTATTCTCATATGTCAATATGATACGTGTGTGCCAATACCTGTTATTTAATTTTAAGAAGACGTAGAAATTTTATTTATTGTAAATAGTACTTTATTTCATATTGTTTAATGTATTAATATATCAATGCTTTTAATAGTCTCTTACAATTCTGTATAGAATAGATCTCATCTAATGCGCATTTTTGTAGTATTGTTTACTAGGCTGAAGCTAGCGAAAATAAGCCAGCGAACAATAAGGCGATATATCTAAAACCGAAAATTTGAAAAAGACAGCAACGGCCGTTCGAAAAATATTTAAAAAGGCAGAAATTCCGTCCACAAATTGCAATGTACAGCTCTATCTTAAAATGGGATTTACAATATATATTTATAAAACAAGCCACACCCTTTTCAGGGTAACATTCAGTATCATAGTAAATCCGCACCTGTCAACGGATTGGTTGTAGGTGTTAGACCACCAATTCACCCACTTCAATTTAGAACGTAAAAGTAGTCCTTCCCTGACAAAAAGTACCTTTGATGTCATTGATACATAGAACTAACAAACAAATCTGCAGAAATGAAACTTTTGGTGACAGGAAAAAAAAAATATATATATAAACCATTTTGAGCCAAAATTTGCTTACCCTTGATTTATTGGCTATATAGGTCTTGTAGAGAAGAAACAAGCGCATCGTTTGCGCAAGGTTTCGAGTGGCGCTATGTTCCAAAATCTGAAACTTGTGCTCGAAATTTAAAAATTGGGACAAAACAGGGGTTCGCCAATTCCAGGGCGTCTAGTGAAAATGTTGATGGATGTCATCGGGTATGGCTATATAGGTCTTGTAGAGGAGAAACAGATTCATCGTTTGCGCAAGGTTTCGAGTGGCGCTATGTTTCAAAATTTGAAACTAGGTCTCATAATTTGAAAAATTGGGACAAAAACAGGGGTTGGCCATTTCCAGGGCTTCTAGAAAAAATATTGAGGGGTGTCTTCGAGGTATGGATATATAGGTCTTGTAGAGGAGAAACAGGCGTATCGTTTGCGCAAGGTTTCGAGTTGCGCTATGTTCCAAAATCTGAAACTAGGGCCGAAATTTGAAAAATTGGGACAAACCAGAGGGTTGCCCAATTCCATGGCTTCTAGAGAAAATAATGAGGGGTGTCACGGGTATGGATATATAGGTCTTGTAGAGGAGAAACAGGCACACTGTTTGCGCAAGGTTTCGAGTGGCGCTATGTTTTAAAATCTGAAACTAGGGCTCGAAATTTGAAAAATTGGGACAAAACAGGGGTTGGCCATTTCAGGGCTTCTAGAAAAACATAATGAGGGGTGTCACGGGGTATGGCTATATCGGTCTTATAGAGGAGAAACAGGCGCATCGTTTACGCAAGGTTTCGAGTGGCGCTATGTTCCAAAAACTGAAACAAGGGCTCGAAATTTGAAAAATTGGGACAAAAACAGGGGTTTGGCCATTTCAAGGCTTCTAGAGAAAAATAATGAGGGATGTCATGGGGTATGGCTTGATAGGTCTTGTAGAGGAGAAACAGGCGCATCGTTTAGGCAAGGTTGGTTTCGAGTTGCGCTATGTTTCAAAATCTGAAACTAAGGCTCGAAATTTGAAAATTCGGACAAAAACAGGGGTTGGCCATTTCCAGGGCTTCTAGAAAAAAATGAGGAGTGTCACGGGTATGGCTATATCGGTCTTGTAGTGGAGAAATAGGCGCATCGTTTGGGAAAGGTTTCGAGTTGCGCTATGTTCCAAAATCTGAAACTAGGGCCGAAATTTGAATATTGGGACAAACCAGAGGGTTGCCCAATTCCATGGCTTCTAGACAAAAATAATGAGGGTGTCACGGGTATGGCTATATAGGTCTTGTGGAGGAGAAACAGGCACACTGTTTGCGCAAGGTTTCGAGTGGCGCTATGTTTTAAAATCTGAAGCTAGGGCTCGAAATTTAAAAACTGGGACAAAAACAGGGGTTGGCCATTTCCGGGCTTCTAAAAAATAATGAGGGGTGTCACGGGTATGACTATATAGGTCTTGTAGAGGAGAAACAGGCGCACTGTTGGCGCAAGGTTTCGAGTGGCGCTATGTTTCAAAATCTGAAACTAGGGCTCGAAATTTGAAAATTTGGGACAAAAACATGGGAGCCAATTCCATGG
>JAASAO010002261.1:0-65000 GCA_017311375.1 Mytilus coruscus | reverse complement strand
TTTTTTTGGGGAAAAAAAAAAAAAAGGTTTGTTTTTGGTTTTGGGGAAAATTTTTTTTTAAAAAAAAAATTTTTTTTTAAACCAAAGGGGTTTTTCCTTTTGGTTTTTTTTGGGCCTTTCCTTTTTGGCTTTTTTTTTTCCCCTTTTAAAAAAAAAAACCCCAAAAAAAAATTTAAAAAATTTCCAACCTTTTTTTTTTAAATTGTTTTTTAAAAAAAAAAAAGGGCCCCCCAAAAAAAAAAAACCCCCAAATTTAAAGGAATTTTTTTCCCCCTTTTTTTTTTTTGGTTTTTTTTCCCAAAACCTTTTTTTAAAATTTTGGGGGTTTTTTTTGGGGTTTTTTTTTTTTTAGGGAAAATTTTTTTTTAAAAAAACCCCTTTTTATTTTAAAAATTTTTTTTTTTTTTTTTTTTAAAAAGGTTTTTCCCCCCCCTTTTTTAAAAAAAAAACCCCCCCTTTTTTTTTGGGTTTTAAAAAAATTAATTTTTTCCAAAAAAAAAAAAAAAAAAATTTTTTTTTAAAAAATTTTTTTAAAAAACCCCAAAAAAATTTTAAAAACTTTTTTAAAAAAGGGGGAAAAGGAAAAATTTTTTAAAAAGGGGTTTTCCCCCCTTTAAATTTCCAAATTTTTTA
Organism: Mytilus coruscus; assembly: GCA_017311375.1. Lineage (NCBI taxonomy): Eukaryota > Metazoa > Mollusca > Bivalvia > Mytilida > Mytilidae > Mytilus > Mytilus coruscus. The sequence continues at coordinate 64,367 of JAASAO010002261.1, read as the reverse complement.
AAAAATTTTTTTTTTTTTTAAAAAAAAAAAGAAAAAAAAAAAAAGGGAAAAATTTTTGGGGGGTTTTTAAAAAAAGGAAAAAAAAATTTGGGGGAAAAAAGGGAGGGGGTTTTTTTTTTTTTTAAAAAAAAAAAAAAAAAAACCCCCCTTTTGGTTTTTTTTTAAAAAAGAAAAAAATTTAAATTTAATTAGGGAAAATTTTTAAATTTTTTTTTTAAAAAAAAAAATTTTTAAAAACCCCAAAAAAAAGGGGCTTTTTTTTTTTTATTGGTTTTTTTAAAAAAAAAACCCCCAAAAAATTGGGAAAAATTTTAAATTTTTTTTTAAAAAACCTTTTTTGGGTTTGGGGGGTTTTTTTTTTCCTTTAAATGGGCCTTAAAAAAATTTTTAAATTTTTGGTTTCCTTTTTTTTTGGATTTAAATTTTAAAAATTTTAAACCCCCTTTTTCCCCTTTTTTTAAAAAAAAATTTTCCTTTTAAAAGGGTTTTAAAAAAAAATTTTCCCAAAAAATTTTTTTAAAAAAAAAAAAAAAAGGGGGGTTTTTTTTTTTTTAAAAAAAATTTTTAAAAAAATTAAAATTTTTTTTTCCCCCAAAAAACCCCCTTTTTTTTTCCCAAAAAAAAAAAAATTTTTTTTAAAAAGGGGTTTTTTTAAAAAATTTAAAAATTTTTAAAAATTTGGAAAAAAGGGGGAAAAAAATTTTTTAAAACCCAAAAAAAGGGGGAAAAAAAAATTTTTGGAAAAACCCTTTGGAAACAAAATTTTGAAAAATTTTTTTTAAAAATTTCCCGGGTTTTTTTGGTTTAAAACCAAAAAAATTTTTAAAAAAAAAAAAAAGGGTTTTTTTTTAAAAAAAAAGGGAAAGAAATTTAAAAAAAAATTTAAAAAAATTTTTTTTTTTGGATTTTTGGAAAACCCAAATTTTTTTTGGTTTTCCTTTTTTAAAAAGGAAAAATTTTTTTCCCCAATTTTAATTTAAAATTTTTTGGAAATTTGGGGAAAAAAATTTTAAAAAAAATTTTTTTTTTAAAAAATTTTTTTAAAAAATTTTTGTAAATTTTGGGGTTTTTTGGTTTTGGAAAGCTTTTGGGGAAGGCCCCGGGGGTTTTTTTTTTTTCCCAAAAATTTTTTTTTTTTTTGTTGGGGAAAAAAAATTAAAAAAAATTTAAAAAATTTTTTCAAATTTTTGGGCCCTTTTTAAAAATTTAAAAAATTTTTTAAATTTTTAAACGAAAAATTTTTTTTTAAAATGGTTTTTTAATGGGAAAGTTTTTGGAAAAAGGGTTTTAACCCCGGGGGTTTTTTTTGGGGAAAATTTTTTAAAAAGGCTTTTTGGTTTTTTGGTTTTTAAAAATTTTGGGGTTTTTTTTTTTAAAAATTTTTCCCCCCGGGTGGGGCCCAAAATTTTTTTTAAAATTAAAATTTTTAAAGGGTTTTTTTTTTTAAAAGGGCCCCAAAAATTTTTTTTTTTTTTGGGGTTTAAATTAAAAATTTAAAAAAATTTTTTTCCCAAAAAATTTTTTTTTTGGGTTTAAACCCAAAAAATTTTCCCCAAAAATTTTATTTTTTTTTTTTTAAAATTTTAAATTACCAAAAAGGGCCAAAATTGGAATTTTCCCTTTTGGAAATAATTTTGGGGGGAAAATTTTTTTTTTTTTTAAAACCCAAAGGGAAATTTTTGGGGTTTTTTTTTGGGAAAATTAAGGGAAAAAAAAAGGGGGAAAAAGAAATTTTTTTGTTTAAAAATTTTTTTTAACCCCCCCTTTGGAAATTTTTCCCCCAAAGGGGGCTTTTGGGGGTTTGGGGAAAAAAAGGAAAAAAAGGGGGTTTTTTTTTTTTTTTTTTTTTTAAAATTTTCCTTTAAACCTTTCTTTTTTTTAAAAAAAAAAATTTTTGGGGGTCCCAAAAAGGGGTTTAATTTTTTTTTCCCCAATTTTTTTTTTTAAAGTTTGGGAAAAAAATTTTTTCAAAACCCAAAAAGGGGTTGGGAAAATTTTTAAAAAAAAATTAAAAAAATTTTTTCCCAAAAAAAAATTTTTTGGCCCAAAAATTTTTAAAAAAAAGGGGGTTTTGGGAAAAAAATTTTTTAAAAGGGAAAAAAAAAAATTTTTTTTTTTTAAAAAATTTTGGGGTTTTTTTTTTTTGGGGTTAAAAGGGGAAATTTTTTTGGGGTTTTTTTTTAAAAATTTAAAGGGGGGAAAAAAAAAATTTTTTTTTTTAAAAAAAATTTTTTTTTGATTTTCAAATTTTAAATTTAAATTTTGGGGGTTTAAAAGGTTTTAAAAAAATTTAAATTTTAAAAAAAAATTTTTTTTCCTTTTTTTTTTTTTAAATTTTTTTTTTTTTGTTTTTTTAAAGGCCCAAAAATTTTAAAAAAAAATTTTTTTTAAAAAAAAATTTTTTTTTTTCCCAAAAAAAAAAAATTTTTTTTTTTAAAAAAATTAACCAATTAAATTTAAAATTTTTTTGGGGTTTTTTAAAAAAAAATTTCCAAAAGGGTTTTTTTTTTAAAATTAACCTTTTTTTAAAAATTTTTAAAATTTTTTAAATTTTTTTTTTTTTTTTTTGGAATTTGGTTTTTTTTTTTTTTTTTTCCCAATTTTTGGGGTTAAAAAAAATTTTTTCCTTTTTTTAATTTTTAAATTAAAATTTTTAAGTTTTAATTTTTTTTTTTTTCCCCCAAAATTAAACCTTGGGGGTTTTTTTTGGGGTTTTTTTTGAAAAAATTTTTAATTTTTTATTTGGGTTTTAAGGGTTTTCCCAAAAAAAAAAAATTTTTTTTAAAAAAAAAAAAATTTTTTTTTTTTTAAAAGAATTTTTTTTTTTTTTTTGGGAAACCCCCAAAAATTTTTGGTTTTTAAAAAAAGGGAATTTTTTTTTGGGGGTTTTTTTTAAAAAATTTTTGGGGGGAAAAAATTTTTTCCCCTTTAAAAAAAAAAATTTTTAAAATTTAAAAACCCAAAATTTTAATTTTTTAAAACCCCAACAAAAGGGGGTTTTTTTTTGGGGGAAAAAATTTTCTTTTTTAAATTTTTTAAAGGGGGGTTTTTTAAAAAACCCCCCGGGGGGGAAAAAAATTTTTAAAAAAAATTTTCCCCCAAAAAATTTTTTTTTTTCCCAATTTTTTTCCCCCCCGGTAAAAAATTTTTTTTTTTTTTTTAAATTGGGGGTTTAATTTTTTTAAGGAAGGAAACCCCAATTTTTAAAAAGGGAAATTTTTTAAAAAAACCCGCCTTAAAAGGGGTTTCCAAAAGGGTTTTTTGGGGAAAATTTTTTTAAATTAAATTTTTTTTTTAAAAAAAAAGCCCGGGGGGTTTTTTTTTTCCCCCCTTTTTTTTAAATTTTTTTTTTTAAATTTGGGGGGTTTCCCGGGGAATTTTGCCTTTTTTTTTTAAGATTTTTTAAAATTTTTCTTTTTAAAACAATTTAACCTTTTTTAATTTTTTTAAATTAAATTTTTTAAAGGCAATTTTTTTTTTTTTTTTTTTTTTGGGGTTTTTTGGGTTTCCTGGTTTTTTTTTTTTTTTTTAAAATTTTTTTTAAATTTTTTTTAAATTTTTTTTTTTTTTTTTTTTTTTTTCCCTTTAAAAAAATTTTTTTTTTTTTTTTTTTTTTTAAAAAAAAAATTTTTTCCCCCTTTTTTTTTTTAAAATTTTTTTTTTTTTTTCTTTTTTTTTTTTTGGGTTTTTTTTTTTTTTTTCTTTTTTTTTTTTTTTTTGGGTTTTCCCTTTTCCTTTTTTTGGGTTTTTTTTTTTTTTTTTTTAAAAAGGAAATGGTTTTGGGTTTTTTTTTTTTTAAATTTTTTTTTTTGGGGGTTTTCTTTTAACCAAATTTTTAAAAAAAAATTTTTTTTTCTTTTCCCTTTTTTTTAATTTAAAATTTTTTTAAAAATTTTTTTTTAAGGGAAAAAAATTTTTTAAATTTTTCCCAAAATTTTTTTTTTTCCCCAAAGGGGCCCCAAAGGGGTTTAATGAATTAATTTTTAAAATTTTAAATTTTAAAAAATTTTTAAAATTTTTTGGGTTTTTGGGTTTTTTTTCCCCAACCAAAAATTAAAAATTTTTTTTTTTTCCCCTTTTTGGGTTTTTTTTGTTTTTTTCCCCCCTTTTTTAAAAAAAGGGGTTTTTTAACTTTGTTTTTTAAAATTCCTTTTTTTTTTTTTTTGGTTTTTTTTTTTTTTTTTTTTTTTTTGGGGTTTTTTAAAAAAAAAAAAAAAAGGGTTTTTTTTTTTTTTAAAAAATTTTAAAATTAAAATTTTTTTTGGGGGAAATTTTTTTAATTAAAAAACCCCGGGGAAAAAAAAGGGGGGGAAAAAACATTTAACGGGAAAAAGGGTTAAAAGGGGGGGTTTTTTTTTTCCCTTCCTTATCTTAACCAAAAAAATTTTGGGGGGCCAAGGGAAAAGGGGCCCCTTTTGGATTCTGTTTGGGAAATTTTCCTTTTCCCAAAACCCTTTTTTTTTTTTTTTTTTAAATTTTTTTTTTGGGGGTTTTTTTTGGGGTTTTAATTTTAAAAAGATTTTAAAAAAAGGTTTTTTTTTTTAAAAATTTTTTTTTCCCCTTTTTTTTTTTTTTTTTTGGTTTGGTTTTTTTTGGGTTTTGGTTTTTGGGGTATTTAAATTTTTTTTTTTGGGCCTTTTTGGAAAAAAATTGGGGAAATTTTTAAATTTTTGTGTATAAGGTTGACAATTGGCAAATTGTGGTTAACCCCAAAAATTCAAGTTGTTCTTGTTGATTCTCTACAACTGTGTCTGATTATTTTACTGGTATTTTCACATGTTTCAATCATTGACTCATCTTCAACTTCAGAAGAATGTTTTCGTGTTTCCTGACGAGATATTTTGAGATCTGATCATTTGTTTCGACAAGATTTGTGCCTTTTTTTAGTGATTCTGGAATGTTTTTAATTTCATGGCCTTCATTCATCTTTTCCAAGTTGGATGATGAGGAAACCAAATTCAATGCGCAACATCTTTGTATTCTAGCAGCAAAGGACGTATTACCAGAACCAATGTCTATGTTTATTCTTTTGTTATCTACAGGGCCCTGTAACCCTTACGTGTCCTTTTGGCATATCACAATACTTTTCGACAGTGGGTCATATTTTACGTATTTTGTTGTTGTAAAAAGTTACTTAGGAAAATATGTAAAAAGAAATTATGCATCAGATACCTTCATTTCGTCAATATGTGCGTGACTTATTTGACCACTTGGTGAATAATAGATATGAATAGCAACATTCCTATAAAATGATTTGCAAAAGTAGTTGTAAATGCATCAAAACATTACTATAAATGCAAATAATAAATAATGAAAATAGCGAATAATGATATATTGAAATTATTGTTTTAAAATACCACCACTCAAGATGGCCGCCAATACTTTAATATTTGAAGTCCTCAGATAAAGTTCTTGTCATTAGTGATAAATATACCAAGTTTAATCAAAATTGGTAAAGTCATTAATTTTTCATGATTTTTATGATGTTTTTATAAATGTTCTGGCGGCCATTTTAAAATACCCGCCCAGAGCAGCCATTTTGATTTTCTGAAATGGGTCCATAGCTATAAATGTTTGCTATGACCTAAACTATAATTCTGCAGTTTTATGCTTTTACCACCATCTGAACAATTGTTTCACAAATCGACTGTACTAAAAAGAATGTCAACATTGAAAGTGAAACAAGGGTAAACCATTTGATTGACTGATCCGATCCACAAAACTCATTCTTATACAGGTCAAAACGATGATTAAAATATATTTTTAACCTATAATATAAAATCAAACAGACCTAGAAAATCCAATTGCACGAGTTCGCTATCTATTTATATCTATTTTATGTTTATATCGGATTGTATGACCGTCGGCAGTCTTCGGATGTCACCTCGATAGTTAATTAGATGGCGTCTAGACTAAAATACACCGAAATGCTGATACATATTATCGGGTGTTGCTAAAAGGCGGAAACGGAATACAGAACGGAAACGGAAATCGGAAACAGAAAAATTACATCTTTTCTTTTGAGTTATTTATTTACATAGGTATGTTTTATATAGTATATCACATGTTTACAAGAAAGACAAACTGGGGAATAAATAAGAAAAAGATTCTAAAGCATAAAGTATTGCAATAATTTGCAGGAGATGATGATATTGTTTTTCAAAATATTTAATAAGAGCATGCATATTGTACGTAATTTAATTGCGTAAACCACTTGCAATTGTTCCATTGGTTCATTTATTTTATATTCTACTTGATACCATGAACGTACTTCGTTCTTGCGTTTCACTATTATAGTCTGTTTGAATTTTCTTTTTTTCAAAAAAAAAAATAATAATAAAGTTAATAAAGAGATGTTTGATAAACGTCAATGAGACAGTATCCAAACTATAAAAAAAATCTTTATACGTCCTAAAAATATGGACATTCTCCTCGATTCTAGATAAATTGTGGAGTAATTCATTTTGGGGAAATGCTTTGAATTAGGATTCGTGATGTGGTGTATCTTGTTGTGTTGTTCAGCATTGGTAAGATTCCTTCTATCTTTTCCTGTATTATGGAAAGAAAACGTAAGAGAAACCCGATATGACAATGAAGTATGGACAACAAACCTGGAAACTAGACATATAAACTTGGATATACACTATTTTTATGTAAAACTTGACAAAATCAATATATATGTTATATTTCCTCTTGCAAAATAGGAAATATAACATATACAAAGCCTTTCTCATCCGATTACAATACTAAGTACGGTGTATGTATTAACGTCGGAAAATCATTCCATAAGCTCTCCTAGACTTTTATATCTACGAATTGGTGTCAAAACGTTGGGGCAAATCAGTACATGGGTATACGAATTGCACAGTGCTCTAATCAAGTTAGCCGTAGTCATGTCCTAGGGTTTCTAAAATCAAATTGTCCACAGTGCTTTGCATATCATGCCGCTTAATTCTTCTCTGAAAATTCAATCCCATTCAAGTAGCCGTGCATTTTATATTATAATAGTATAATTGAAAATTGTGTCACTTATTCAGTATGATGGTTAACATTACTATAATTGAAAACAGTAACATAGATAAATTATTGGTCTTTTGTTGGGCAATGTATGACAAATATATGTTCAAAACCTCGCCCGTAATTATAAATTATGTAATTCATTGACCGCTCCCGACATGTGTAACTTCAAGGCATATTTTAGCGGCGATCGATGTCTTTCAAAATTACTTTATTTTTATCAATAGTACCGCTTAAGTCGACGTTAACCGTCTTGACCTTGTTTAGGGTATGAATGATTTGTTCATTGTTGAAGACCCTACATCAACTGTCAATATGAAGAACAGGAATAAAAGCCCTGTTCATTGATAATTTTCTATGTTTTTATGTATTGTGTGCGATTTTGTCCCATGTACATTTACTCCATATCCTTTCATTTTCTATACATGAATTTATATTCATTCACACTAAATGAATGGTGAAATTTGAAAGTTACTCTTATTTATATCGGTAGATTTTAAAGACTTTAGTGCGTCAAGTTAACTGAAAAAATTATTCTCTGTTCTTTTTTATTATTTTTATGCCGAAAAGATACTTTATTTTCCACTACTCATCTGATCGTTTCTATTTGGCCAAACACCCGGTTATATCCAAGATATCATTAATATAAACTAAATAACACCTGGCCAATGACAGTGCCTTTGAGGTAGCCCAGAATCAACGCCCGATGGACCAGTTTGATTTTGTCAAATTTACCACGAATCTTTGCGGTGGTAGCATAGGAATAAGTCAATCCAACATAATGTTTTACTTGATATCCCGTAACTGTTTAATTTCGATTTAAGTAGTTCAGGGGCTTTTTCAAAATACAATATGAATATATCTGTTTGATGTCTCTTATCGATTTTTTGGTCCAATCATTGATGACAGTACATAGTCGCAACTGAGATTTTACGAAAAGCATGCCTTTTCATTTGCGATATACTATAAGGATCTAGGTGACGCATATGGAGCATACTATATGTTCGAGCATCTTGCAAAGAATGCACGTTAAGGATACTTAGGGTATCGAATGGTCAGCCTTCTTGAAATATAGACAAATGTCTGCTGTTGTCCATTCATCGGGTATTGAGCTGGTATTGATGGATTGTTGAAAATGGTGTCTAATGATAGGTGCTAATTCATTTAATATTTTTAATTATATTTTATTATATGCTAGGGCTTATTTCGTCTGGACCTCATGCTTTTGATGTATTGAGTCCATTTTCTATTTTTGTCTCGCCTCTACTTAAGGTATTTTTATGTCTTTCAATTTTGGATATAATTATAGTTTCTTTAGAGGTTCACATTCAGTTGATGACTTTTAGTAGATACAATTATAGTAAATTGTTCATTCCATGTTTTTGCTCTGTCATGGTCGTTTTCTGCAGACCTGCCATAGTCTTTAGTGGTGGTACACTTTAATAGTTCTTATTTAGCTCACCTAACCCAACGGGCCAAGTGAGCTTTTCTCATCATTTGGCGTCCGTCGTCCGTCTTCGTCGTTGTAATTTTACAAAATCTTCTTTAAACTACTGGGCCAATTTGTACCGAACACATGTCATATAAGTCGTCTGATAGTGTTGGTTAAACTTGGCCTCAATTATCATTGGTTATCTAGTTCAAAAATGTTTCGATATGCCTGCCAGCCAAGATGGCCGACATGGCTTAAAATAGAACACAGGGAAAAACAATTGTTGTCATTAATTTGAAAACCGCTATGAAAGAGAAAACTGACGTTGAAGAAATGTTCAGAATGTTCAGCTCTTTCTAATTTTTTCACGTCAAAACTGTCAGACGATTTCTTGTAGGAGTTATCGCCCGTAAATGACGAATTTTAGCATTTTCAATTTTTTTCATGTTTGCCTATTATATTGAAATGTAAAATAGAAAGATAGAATCTTTTAATAGCAAAAATGACCAGCGAGACGAGATCTGCAAAGAGGTTAAATGGTGGAAATCTTTAATCTTCTCGTTATTGGAGTTTTTGCTCTTTAATGATTTTTATCAATGTTTGGTGTTTTGCCTATTATCTTGAAAACTATAAAAGATAGATAGAAACTTTTACAACAAAAATGATCAGCAAGACAAAATCTACAAATGAGTCAACTTTGCCGTAATAGTAAATAGACTATTCATAGGAGTGATTACCCTTTAATGACGAGTTTTACCCTTTTTGTGTTTTGGGTAAAAGCTAATGAAGATAGACTAGAGAGAAACTGTAATCAGAAATTGGTCAGAAATTCAAGATCAACAAAAAGAGATTTTGTCATGAATCTATTCAAGTTTACAACATTGGAGAGTTCCCATTGTTAAAGATGCACATAGACCTAGATGAGCGACACCTACTTTTTATAACCTCTAGTTTTTATAGCTGTTATGTACTTGCAAAACTGTTTTGCTATTTTCCTTGTTATCTCCTATATAACAGTCTCTCATAGTTCTTTTAAGAATGGCACATGCATTCTAAATTTTTATATTGTGTACTTGATATTATATTGTTTTATACTGTATGTTGGTGAGCCTTTAATAAACTATTGAATCTGAATCTGAATCTGAATCTGAATCCTATTCTTCTTTCAACATACTTGTGTAATTTCGTTATTTCAGTCTTTAATGATTTTCGTAGTTCTCGCTATTTTTTTCGCTCATATTCCGTCCACATAAATAATTTTTTCGTTTCCGTTCCGTTTTCCGTTTCCGCCGTTTAGTAAAACCCATATTATCGAGCCAATGCATTGTAATCTGTTTGTTTTAGACTTTTTATAATTTGGATAGACGTTTGAGTATGTTATAATTCAAATATATGAATTTGAGTCAAGTCGGTGAACATGAATTTGACAGCTAATGCCCCTTTAACATGTCTGTCCAAAATAATTAAACAACAGGAACGAAAGTCGATGCTTTCGTCGTAAATGATTGTAGAGAGTTTCTTCGTGCTAAAATAGCCGATTTGGATATTTCAAATTAGACTAGGACAATAAGTGCTGTTTTGTTTTAAATATGTTTTAAGTTAGTTCCACGGGAAATTTCCAAAATGTAATAGAGAATTATTATTATTGATTACTTAAAGCAAACATATCATCACTGTAACGGTTCATATTTTAGAACTTAGAACTTTCTTGCATTTTAGCAAAAGGTACGAACAAACGTAAAGGGAGCATGATTGTATTACACCCCACGATAACTTTGAGAGTCTATGTTTTATCCGGTAAAACCGCATTTCTTATACATTATTTACATCATTTATTTCATATTTTGCTATTTCGCATGTTTATTTTTTGGGAAAATTTTGTACAATTTTTATCCTCCACTATCCTGCATTATATGTTGCAAATTTCATTTTCATGCTGTCGTCTGCAAAATCATTTATTTTAGTCCTCATCAGACCAAGTTGTTCATTTTCACCCCCCCTTTCCCGAAAATCAAATGGTCGTCCCTTAACGTTCATATTGAACTCTACTTAAATTGATGGCGATGAATATCTATTTTTGGTAGGCTGTTGTCTCATGGACATGTATCCTATATCAAACTACTAGTATCTAAAATCAAAACTGTTTGTTAGGGTGTGGTGTGTGTGTGTGTGTGTGTGTGGTAATTGTTCCCTGGAGTTGACACGGGATTTCACGTGTTTGCTCGTTTTACACATTTGACCTTAAAAGAACTTCACACAACATATTTTTTCCGTCTTCCAGTTTGTTTATTTGTTTTTTTTAATTTTCAAATCATTGTTGCATTTGTCGGCAAATTTTGCTGATCTTCGTTGACAAATTTGATGATGGCATAGTCATTAATATATCAAAAAATTAAGAATTTTGTCGTTACAAGAAGTTCATTAAAATGTTAAAGTCATATGAAACAAGCTCCTTGTAATTTCAATGTTATCGAAATTATTGAACTATTGCATGCAAATATGCTACACTAAGTCATGTATTTACGTTTTTTTTTTTATTTATTACGAATCTACAACTTACTATCGACAAATAATATGTCATTCAGTAATTGTTGATCTCAAGATAATCAATTTTCGAGTTTGTTGCCAAGTTTACTTGGTCGTGACATGGATAAACAATCAACACAGAGCACGTGGAGCTCGTGACAAATAAATTAATTGATAGAGCCCTCATGATATATTTTTTTTTTTTCATGGGTTCCCATTTGTTAATTAAACTTTTACTTAACAAATGTTAAAAGTTTTTGTATTAAATTTGTTCTTTAAGAAACAGTTTTACTATTTACCTTTTAGTGCACGTTTGTTTACATTCTTTCATCACGGTTTTTACGCACTTGCGCTGTGCGGTGGCCGAAGTTCTAACGAGAGGTCTCGTAGTTAAGGTCACTGCATACGGAAAAATATCGGCGTATTAGTGTACAGGAAGGCAATAATTCATTTGCAACTTACATTTATGCAGATTTTAATAATTAAGTAAGGATTTTTTTTACAAGAAAGTTAACGTACACTTGTTTGATAGTATAACTTAGCCGTTCAGGTAAATAAAACATATTCAACCTTTTTTATATTTGAATTTCATAAGAATTTAATAGTTTAAACATTTAAAAGAATGCATGTACAGATCCCGCGCAAATGTGTATAGTCGTGGTTAATATATATATAAGCGACGTATTGGATGTAAGTGTATTTTAAACTATTTTTCTTTATTTTCCTAGATTAAATGCGCGTCGGTTTGTTTGCGATATGCCTAAAAAAAAAAAAAAAAACATTCGATTCGGAAGAGTGCCGTTTAACCTATAAAACAGAGACTCTCAAAGTCATTGTGGAGGGTAATACATGCTCCGTTTACGTTCGTTCGTACCTTTAGTTTAAAAATGTAAGAAATCCCCTACGCGTTTATAATCATTCGTTTAGCCACGAGATAAAAGTAAACATTCGGAGTCAAGTTTTGTTGCTCAAAACAAATATGAGTGACAAGAGGGTTTTTTGTTTGTAAATAAGACAGCAACTTTAAGCCAATTTATTTATTAGACGGCTAGAGGTCAACATTAGATGTATTGTTCTCCTTAAACGCTTTTCTAATAACGTGTTTTTATTGATATGTTTGCAACGGAACAGACATGTTTTTGTTTGTTTGTTTATTTTTAATATTTCCAATATTTAAAAAAAAAGTTTATTTTATTCTATTTGTAGTTTCTTTTATGTTATAAAATATGGCTAAATACTTTTTTTTCAAATTTATAATTGAATAATCTTTAAAAAATATACATGTCAATGTTTAAATCCTTTTAAAAATCTCCCCAATAATCGACATTTAAATTTTTAATAAGAAATGACTAAAATGCATTTGTACAATCAAGTCCAAACATATCAATTGAAATAATCTCACAAGGACATTGTCAAGGTAAGAAATTGTTCTAATTTTGCAAGAAAACAAACATTCAATCCGTTTAAAAGGAAAATTAAGTTCACATGACTCTAAAGGAAATTATTGGATTGTGTTTGGCCATGAAATTTAACAACAAAAAACCAGTCTTGCTAAATTAGTTAAAGATTCATTGACAAGATAAACTTGTTAAATATGCCTAGGTCTAAAAAGAAAAAATAGGATATTTTCATATTCATATGGTGGCCGATTTCGCGTTTTCGACTTCGCCTTTTCGCGTTTTCGCGTTTTCGACTTCGGTTTTCGCGTTTTCGATTCAGATTTCGCGTTTTCGCGTTTTAGCCCATAGAATATGAAAGGGAAAACGCGAAAACGCGAAATCCTTAACCGGCCACCATATATTCATGATGTCGTCTATTCTTTTAATCATTCAATAACTTGCATTATGTTAATAAAGAAGAGGATCCTAAGAGCCTGAATCGCTCACCTGGTGAAAAATATGCCATTTTGATATTTATTTAAACTCACCTGGCCCAAATTGCCAATTGAACTTTTTCATCAGTTGGCGTCCGTCGTCCGTTATCTTTACAAAATCTCCTCTGAAACTACTGGGTCAAATTCATCCAAACTTGGACACAATCATCACTTAAGTGTGAAATTTAAAATAATATCGAAACCGCAATTAATAGGGAAAAATATTCAGAATGTTGAGAACTATCTTTTGTTTATTGACATCAAAACTCTCAGACGACTTTTTATGGAGTTATTACCTTCAATTACGAATTCATCTTTTGGTCTTCAATTCAACACAGCGAAAAACCCACACAGGTTCCTGACTTGGGACAAGCCAAAAATGCGGCGGGTTAAACATGTTTTGTGAGATCTCAACCCCACCCCCAAATATTTGAAAATGCTTATAGAAAATATAATGTTAATTATCAAGGAATACGCAATTGGTACAAATATTTTGAACATGTGTCAAATATTGTAAAATTTTGATATTAAATATTTCAAAATCTGATTTTAATAGACATAAGCCTCACACATTGAACAGTAAACTTAAAAATACTGTTCAATTTTTACCAAAAGTATGGGCAGATACAAGACATAAGTTTATCATGGAAAATGGTAAACTACGCAGCCAATATTAAAAATCTAAATGTTCATTTGAACGGAGAAATATATGGATTTTATTCAAGACTTCAGAAAAAAAAAAAACAGAAAAAAAATTAGCAAAGTTAAGAATGAGCAACCATAAATTAAAGGTTGGATCTAGGCGATACACTTTTTAAAACCAAAAGTGAAGAAAGAATATATGAAGATGTTTCGTTGATGATGTTGAGGATGAAATTCATTTTCTTTTACAATGTTCTATTTTTAATCAGCAAAGAGTTTTTCTTTATATTAACAAAGAATGTCCATCTTTCAAGCTTGTCCTGTCTTAACAGACTATGGGAGATATAAAATGACACTGAAAATAATAATAATTTCAGGTCGCAAGGTCGCTTTTAAATTCCCAAGGTCGCGAGGTCGTTTTTTAAGGGAAATGTACAGGTCGCAGGTCGTTTTTCCAACATAGAGGTCGGAAGTCGTTTTTATATTTAAAGGATCCATTTAAGTCATTGTTGTGTCGATTCTTGTGTTATTAAACCAGGGACATATATGTTCCTGATTAAACCTTTTAGTTTTAAATTAGATATTTGGACATTTTGCTGTGCCCTTGGGTTGGTTGTTCTTGTTTTGTTTGAGGCCATCCAGAGATGGCTGTCTGTAAGTGGGAAGTTCCTGCTCTATTGAAGTTCGTGTCGTCAGCTCTAGATTTATTTTTGTGTATTTAATGATCAATATGTGATGTCTTCGTGCCATTAACCCATATCCGTTCTTTTCCATATTGAGACCAAAACAGGACTTGAAGTTTTCGATTTTTCAGAACAGTAGTTTCAACCAAACATTCAGTATTTCACTAGTCCAACACAATATTCATATTGAGCAAGTCCCCAGAACTCTTATAAAATCACCGGGGATGTAGAGCTGGATTTACCTATTGAGATACTTTGAACACGATCTATAGACTGATGGCAACAAGGAAATTTTGAAGACAGGGGTGTCCTGCTCGGCGCTTATTTCCATTTTTCACGGAACTCCCCATTTTTATACAGTTTTTAGTCCATATCATGATAAAAAGGTACGGTACAAAATTTCATGAAGATTCGACTTGAAAGTTTTTAGGAAATCATCTTAAACGAAAGGTAAACCAAAGTGTAACTGACGAACGAACGGATGGACGAACAGAAAAATGTATATTTACCGCAACAATGTTGTCGGGACATAAAACATGAAACTGATCATCAACCTTACTTGGATACATTTGTCTCTTTACACACAAGAGACGCTAGTAGTGGCCTTATGCGCTAGTGATGACCATCGCCCATAGTGTCCATAGTGTATTTGGTCAATAACCAAGACCAACTTAAATCTTTTTAAGAAACAAAATGGTCCAAAATGATCATAACTTGACAATTTGATAGCTTATCAGGCTCTAGAAACAAAGAAACGAAGACTTCTAACCGACTATAGATACAAAAGGGTCACAAATAGTTCAAAATTGATTATTTGAAAACTGCATGTTGATTTAAGATGAAAATCGAACTTTTGTACTTTATAGTGGTAAACAATTGGGAACAAATGAAATAAATCTTTGATCCGTTCTCAACTTTTCATCTGGATACCACCATGGGACGGTCAGACAGATGGAAGTACGGACGGATACCCAACTGTATCTGTATTAGGAAATCCCTCCTTCACAGGAGCACTTCGTAATGAATAAATTTTTCAGGCAGTCTATATACACTTGGTTTTAGAATATAAAAATAAAAATAAATGTACGCCCCGTGAGGTGTACATTGGCTACAGTCGCTGACCTTTACGCTTGCTGGACGGGAAGGTCTTTAAGAGGTCATTTCTTTGAGCATGCAAAGCATAGCACAGTTTTCTGGTTATATTTCTACCATAAAGCAATTGTCAGTGCATTTGCATCTACAACCACAAGCATATAGGAGTAACTCGGATCTAAAATGAGCCGTGGTATATTACAATGTTAAAGATTTGAGCATTTAGTACAGTTTCTAAAGCTACGAAGAAAGCTTTCCAGTTCATGCAGGTATGGTATGGGGTATCATGCAAAGTCTTGCATTCAAGAAGAAAGTGATCTACCGTTTCCGGATTCTTTGCATAGTAGTAAGCAGGTTGGATCTACAGTATTTTGATTAAATGAAGCTTTGTTGCTTTGAAGATTGTAGGTTCCTGTTAGAAGCTTTAGTTTTGTTTGAAGACGACTTATATCCTGAGATGATGTGCCAACACTTGCAAGATAAGGATGAGTGTTTCGCCAGAGTATATTATTTGTGGATAGATAATTGAGAGAACTATATAGGGATACTTTTGTTCTCAATTGATCATGCCAGACACTGTCAACTGCTTTTTGACTTGTGTTTTCCATCGATTTTTATTGACTGGATTGAGCATTAGATCATGAGCTGAAGGTAGCTTATATTGCGCTAGAATGCATCTTGCTTTTGAGAACCAGCTTTGAGAGTTGAAACCAGACATAAGTAGTTGCCGTTCAGCTAGATCCTTTTCTATTGAGGATTCCATTCCACATATTTTGTTGTAGATATTTATGACAGCTTTATGTATAGTTCCTTGTATTGGAATGACTCCTGTCATAGTATAGACAGCTGCATCTGCAGTGTTGTTTGGCAATGATAGGATTTGTTTGATTGCTTTCCTATAGAATACTTCTAGTGGCTCTATGTGTTTTTTGTCTGGAAGTAATATATCTAGTCCATAAATAAGAACAGGTAGGATATATATTTGAAAGATGTGTAGACAAGTAATTGGGTTGAGCCCATTCTTTCCATGAAGTCCAGCCCCATCAGGCTTTAGAGATATTTCCCAATACGAAGGTTGATTGTTTTCTTTAAGTCAGAGCTGTGTTTAATTCCATATGAGGAGATGAACTTGGCTAAAGCATGGCTGTCTCATTGATCTCAAATTCGAAGTCTGTATTTTTGTGGAGGTCACATGTTTCAGTACAAGGCTCTTGGTTTGGGTTTAGTTTATACGACCGCAAAATTTTTGCGGTCGTATATTGGTATGACATGTATGACGTTGGCGTCGTCGTCGTCGTCCGAAGACACATTGGTTTTCGCACTATAACTTTAGTTTAAGTGAATGGATCTCTATGAAATTTTACCATAAGGTTCAATACCACAAAGGAAGGTTGGGATTGATTTTGGGGGTTATGGTACCAACAGTTAAGAAATTAGGGGCCAAAAATAAGTTTTTGTAACTTCCAGACAATAACTTGTGTGTAAGTGTATGGATCTCTGACATTGTACCAAAGGTTCCATATCACAAAAAAGGCTGGGATTGATTTTGGGGATAATTGCCTCAAAATTTTAGGAATTAGGGTCCAAAAAGGGCAAAAATAAGCATTTTTCTAGTTTCAGGACAATAATTGTGTGTAAGTGTATGGATCTTTCTGAAATTGTACTACAAGGTTCCATATCACAAAGGCAAAGCTGGAATTGAGTTTGGGGTAATTGCCTGAAACGTTTAGGAATTAGGGGCCAAAAAGGGCCAGAAATAAGCATTTTTTCTAGTTTCCAGACAATAACTTGTGTTCAAGTGTATGGATCTCTCTAAATTGTACTGCAAGGTACCATACCTCAAAGGGAAGGCTGGGATTGAGTTTGGGGTGATGAATCATAAGGTTAAAAAAATTGGGGGATTTTTTTTCCTTTTTTCCTTTTTTTTCTTTAAAATTTTCCATTTTAAGTTGGTCATTTCTGATTTATATTTAAAGGCAAATAAAATGATATGGCAGGAGAACACACCAAACAGGATGTTAAATTATTATATAATAAGTATTGTGCAATAGCAAGAACTTTTCAATTGCACAGTATTGCGCAATAGCAAGAAATCTTCAATTGCACAGTATTGCGCAATAGCAAGAAATATCCAATAGCACAATATCATGAATATTGCGCAATAGCAAGAAATTGTCAATTGTACAGTATTGCCAATAGCAAGAAATATTCAATTGCACAGTATTGCGCAATTGCAAGAAATATTCAATTGCACAGTATTGTGCAAAAGAAGATACTTTGTATAAATTGCTTATTTCTTGAAATTTCAATGGGGTTTTATTCTTGAATTTTGGGGTTATTTAATATGTTGAATCTAACCATGTATTAAGTTTTTGGATTTTGGGCCCTGTTTTCAAATTGGTCCACATTGAGGTCCAAAGGTCCAAAATTAAAATTTGTTTGATTTCATCAAAATTGAATTATTGGGGTTCTTTGATATGCCGAATCTAACCTTTTAGATTCTTAATTTTTGGTCCCGTTTTAAATATGGTCTACATTAAGGTCCAAAGGGTCCAAAATTAAACTTAGTTTGATTTTAAAAAATTGAATTCTTAGGGTTCTTTGATATGCTGAATCTAAACATGTATTTAGATTTTGATTATAGGCCCAGTTTTCAAGTTGGTCCAAATCGGGTCCAAAATTAAACTTTGTTTGTTTTCAACAAACATTGAATATAGGGGTTCTTTTATATGCTGAATCTAACCATGTATTTAGATTTTTGATTTTTGGGCCTCGTTATTAACTTTGTCTACATTGAGGTCAAAAGGGTCCAAAAACTTTGTTTGATTTCATCAAAAATTGAACTCTTGGGGTTCTTTGATATGCTGAATCTAACCATGTATTTAGATTTTGGATATTGGACCATAATAGGTGAATGTCCAATTTAAAATTTTTAAGTTCTTAGACCACATTCATTCTGTGTCAGAAACCTATGCTGTGTCAAATATTTAATCACAATCCAAATTAAGAGCTGTATTGCTTGAATGTTGTGTCCATACTTGCCCCAACTGTTAAAGGTTCGACCTCTGCGGTCGTATCAATTGCGCCCTGCGGAGCATTTTATTCATGAATACTGTAGTTTTCAACTGTACTTATCATTGACTGGAGATTTGAGGGTGAATTTGCAACCAGGGCAACATCATCAGCGCAGGTTGGCGAACCACAATATATTTTCCAATGTAAGAACCAAGACCCGCTTTTTCCAGTTAGTCCAGAATGTCATTATATATACTTTAGAGTTCGGTGCTGAGTATTCCACCTTGTCGTACTCCTTGGTGAACAGGAATGGATTAGATATAAAACCATTCCATTTGATGGAGGTTATGGCATAAGTACTAAGTTGGCATATTAAGAGCCAGAGTGTTCCACCTACTCCTGATAAGAAGAGTTTACGATGCAAGCTATCGTGGTTGACAACATCAAAAGCAGCCTTAGCATCCAGTAGAGCTACAAAGACGGGTAATTTTTGGTCCATGGATTCTGCAATTGATTCTAATAGTATGAGAGCACTGTATAGTGGAGAAACTCCTGTGGTAAAGCCCTGGAAGACGATTTTGGAGAATTTCAACAATATCTCTGATCAGCTGTCTGAGAAGTATTTCTAGTATTTTCCCGATGATTGGGAGTACAGTGATACCACGGTAATTTTTGCGTCTGTTGGTAAGCCTTTATTTTGAAGATTGGGGTTAGTATTCTATGTTTTAGGCAATCTGTAACTGAGGCTTTTTGCATATGTTGTTAATTATTGAGGTAATTCCTTGTAGTAAAGCATCACCGCTATATCTAATGTGTTCTGCTGTTATGCCATATATTCTGGCGTTTTGTTGGTGTTAAGCTGGTTTATAGCTTTGTCAACTTCTACTGATGTAAAGACCAGGGTTCCGCATTTTCTTTGCAGATTTCTTCTATGATATCAATATCAAATTTTTGTTGGTATAATTTGAGATCAGCAGTTTCAGGTGTTGCAAGCTTGCTAAAATGCTCATTCCAGCCTTGGAGTATTTCTCTTGTAGAATAGGTTTTATCTTCTACACATAGATCTGAGATACCATTTGCTTTCGACTTCCTTTGCAAATTAACTAGTTTGTGAAAGATTTTACTATCTCTTTGTTTTGCGTTCATAATTGTCTGTAATGATTCGTCTCTTTCCGTGCGATTTCTTGTCTTCTGGCTTTTCGTAGTTGTTTTTGGTTTTTTTCTAACTTGCATAGTTTCACCAATCTGTGGTTTCCTCCATTTTCCATTCATAGAGTGCTGTCTTATTCATTTTAGTGAATTTTCTATCTCATCATTCCATATATGTTTGCTACGTTGGATGATTTTTTGATGTTGGTACAATACTTTCTTGAATACGATGGTATCCATTAGTTTAGTTATTGCAGTTGGATCATTTTCGTAATCAATTATATTTTCTTGCAGGCTTTTGGTTAGATATTCTTGATATTGAAATAAATCGATTTTATCCCATTTAATTTTGTTTGAAGTAGAATTTTATCTTTTCTTTCCCAGATTCCATTTCTATTTCAATTTCTGTTAATAAAAGATAATGGTCGGAGGTATTATTTGGTAACATATCTAGTCTTATGGTGTTATAGACTTTGTGGTCAAGTTGCTATGCACAAAGATGTAATCAATTGTAGATGTCTCATTGCCGTTTGAAATGAATGTTAAAGGAGTAGATTTAAATGTGAGTTTCTTAGAGTTGAGAAATTCTTCCATCCAGATTGATCTTGCCGGCTTGTTTGAGGATTTCATCAAATCACAGTTCCAGTCGCCACACAAAACTGGGGTACATGTATCTGAGTATTTGATAATAATCTCAGGCTGATCTAAACATTCTTTGAAATTGTTGTTTGCTTGTTTTGATCCATTACAAGGCATTACGCACATATTAATAAAATTGGTTTTGGTTTAACTTTCAGTTTAATACATATGACTCTTTCTGATCCATCCTCAATTTTTTCTACGAGGTGGTCCATACTTTGTTTCCAGAGAATAGCTCCCACCATATCCTCTAGGTCTTTGTGTTGGTGGTAGGATTGTTTTCATCAACAGATTTGCATGTCCATGAAGTTCTACTAAAGAGGTCACCAATATTTTCTTGTTCTTGGATACATATAAAATCACTAAAATCTAAAATGTTCTTTATACAGGCTTGCGAGTTATATACATTTTACAGTTGAACGTAGCTATTCTTAAAAGCGCAGAATGTTCATGGCTATGGATCATCGGAGGTTTCTGGCAAAGTTCTAAAAACAGTTTGACTGAGTATCAGTAACGTTATCCAGTATATGGGTGACAGACCTGGTAGCTTCCCTTGAATTTGTGCCTCTTCCTTATCTGAGTCAACATCAATGAAGATAGGTTTAGGTAGGTCAGGGACCAAGATAGAAGGCCCATCTTTGGATTCTGTTTGGAGAATTTGCGGTAACTGTGCTTCCAAAGGAGTCTTTTCCTGTTCTATCTTATTTGAAGTTATGATGACTTTTTGTCTAGGCTCGATGGTATTTTCTCTGTAGAAGGTTTAGTTTTTGGAGATTTCTGGAATCATGATATGATTGGATGATGTAGAATGATCTAATAGAGGTTGAGTACTAACGTTGATGTTTTTGATACTCTTTGTACATATTGTAAGTTTGCTCCGCAAGTTTTGATGCGTTGAGTACTGTTTTATGGAATATTAGTTGTTTGTTTTTGTACTGGTAATTTGGAGGTTATTTAAAGCATGGGTGGTATTTGAGATTGTAGTGGCCTGTGTAGGTAAGGTTGACAAGTTGGCACTAATTGTGGTGTACCCCAATTCTGGTTCAAATTGGATATTTTTTCAAAGTTTTGTTCCATTAGAAAATTTTTTTTGACTTTGGACCAAGTTTTGACCCTTTTGAAATTTTGGTTGTTAAAAATTTTAACCCTTTGTTTGGTCGGGTTTTATTTCTTTTGTTTCCCTTTTGTTTTTTTGGCCTTTAAGGTTTTACCAAATTTTTGATTGAAAGGTTGTTTTTTACAAAAGGTGTTGTTTCGGTTCCCTTTATTTGTTGGGAAACAATGGCAGTTTTAGGGGTTTTAGGGGAAATTTTTGGTTATTAGCCGTGGAACAATCCAACGCTGACCCACTTTAAGAAAAAGAATGGAAAGGGTTTCCCAAAAGTTTTTCCGTTTATAAAGGAGGTTAATGTTTGGGTTTTTGTATTGGTTTTAGGGCCGTGGGGGAACCCGGGTTCCAACACCCTTTTTTTACCACATAAGGAGGTGTGTTAATTAAATTAGCCCTTTGGCGAAATTTTGTTTGGTTAAGAATTTTTTTTCTGGAATTAAGGGGGAAAAGGGCTAACTTTAAAGGTTTTTCCTGTTTGTTTGTTTCTAAATTGGGAGAAAAGGATTAGTAAATTTTTCCTTCTTTTGGGAAAATTTTATTTTTGGCCAAAATTAAGTGTTTAAAATTTTTAGGAAATGATTATTAAAGGATTAAATTCCCTTTATTTATAAAATTTTATTGGACTAAGTTTTAAATGAATTAGTAAAATTTTTCTTTAAGAATTATCCTTTGTTTCCTTGGTTAGTTAGGTTTAAAGCCAAAAGTTTTTGGCCATAGCGGGTGGGGAGCATCTACACTTACCTATTAAGGTAGTTTAGGGTATACCGCCATCTTGAATTGTACAATCACGGTACATAATCGGTCTAGTTTTTTGCCCAAATTTGCAAATTTGGAGACAGATTTGCAATTTATTGGTTAACTTTTATTTATATAAAGAAAACTTAGTGATTCATTGCATTATCGAAAATGTTTTATCAAATACCAAATATTTGTGTTTTAGAATCAATTTTTCAAATAAGCCATTTCAGGGAGATAACTTTTTAGCACAAAATTTATACTGGACATATAGGAAATTTTCATTTTTACTTGTAGCAAGAAAAGAGTTCGGTGACAACATTTTTTCTTTCCATTTTCTTAAAATATATTATAAACCTATCTTCTCATATTCTATTTCAAAATTTGTCTTATAGATTTTTTTTAAGCAAAAATGTGTTTTTCATGAACAATCTAAGCAAATTTTGGCAATTTTGAACGACCTCCAAAAATAGCGCGGTGACCCATACTTTTTATTATTTTTTGAAAAAGTAGTAAATCTTTTTTTTCTATACCCTGAACTACCTTAATATGGTTATAACAATCTAATTTATAGAACTGGATTTCGTTATACTACATACGAGATCTAACAATGACCCTAATCTCTTTCACTTTTGTGACCTTTTTACGTAATATTTGACCCCAGAAAGAATTTATATCGACCAATCAGAATGCTCCTTATGAACGCGACCTAGAAATATGTTGAAGATGGCGACGCAGAAATGGAAAACAACTTAGAAAATGCATTAACTGAAATTTTGCCTTAGTACAAAGGAAAGAATTGAAATTTGAGATGAGACAAATTTTGGAAACTATTTTGGAGATCAAATATTGCATGGTCAGGCTTCCAACATGCTTCAAACGGGCTATGGAAAGAGTTTACACCAGATATCTGCTACCCCTGTTGCAAGGAAAAAAGGAACACGGTACAGACACTAGGGCCAATGGTAAAATCGTAGTCTGCGGTCCAAGTTTCCGAACTTAAGTCTGTACCGATAATCAAGTCTGCATTCAAAGGTAAATTTCGAAAATAGAGTATTAAACATGTTAAAGGTTGACATTTTTCTATCATTGGGCAACTTCTCAAGTGTTTATAAAAAAAATGTTTGTGGAGGATTCAAAGTGTACTTTAAAAACATGACAATATCCCAGAAAATACATTGCAAGTCTTCCAAGCATTCTCCTACCAAAAATTTTAATTTACAAATGGTAAAATAGCTGAATTTTTCGTTTCCATTCTCTAACCATACTAATTTTAGTTTGCCTCAATCAAATGTTTTGAAACTTATACAATACGTATTACCACACAACTCAGATCAAGCACAAATTTGGGTAGCATCACTTCTACCTTCTTCAGTTATGTCTCTTTATAACTTTATATGATCTGCAAGAGTGCACTAGTAACGGTTTTACTACTGAAACGGTCATTTTAAACTGAACAACTCTTAAATGCCTGAATTTACCGCAAGGAAAAATGTCAAGACCTTTTCAGTTGTCCAGTACATGTTCAGTACACTGGTTTCCTCGAGCGATTAAGTATCGATCAGTACTGGTTCGGGTAATTAAGAAAAACGCTTTGCGTTCAAATCAGTAGAGTTAAGGTTTTAGATCATGTCAGTTCATCGATAGAATTGTTGTCCAGTAGTGTTCAGTGTATCAAAATAATATACGGATTGCTTCCTTTGATAAGCAGAGAGTCAACAAAGGAAATCGAAAAAAAAAAAAAAGATAAATAATTAAATAAACACAATACTTTTTTATTAGAGACATAATCGGCAACTGTATTGTATACATGTTTTTGTTTTGAACATCCTCGTCATGTGTTTCGTGTTTATAAATTTATAAAAAAATGATAACTGTTATATTATTCTTCTATAACCAAATGAAAATATAATTTTTTTAATATTTTATGCAAATATATATCATGTGTATTGAAGACTGTATATTGAATTCGGTAGCTCATTCGTATAAATGTTAGAATGGGTAGAATCCGATACCTTCCGAAAATATCCACGCTATGATTTCGCACCATTTGTCATTTGATAATTATTTGAGTGTCTGATTGAAGTAACGTAAGTACATTGTTTGAAGATGTTTTGACAGTTTTGATGTATTGACAAACATTCCTAGTTGTACACGAGTGTTTGTTTGAATTGTAAAATAACTCCTTGAATGATAATTAAATGTTGATAAGGACGACCGGACCAAGCATTTTCATAAAATTTAGTTATACAGCTCTTCATTGAAACCAAGTTCTTCGACCTTTACATTTAAAACAAAATAATCTTAAATAAACAGCTGATCATTTCAAGCCTTATTAATATGAAATTTAGCCTCAGCATCAAAATAATCGGGATGAGCTCAGGGGGTATTTTATCAGGGTGGACAGGGGGCGTGATTCCACTTCCCTCCCCCCATCTTCCTTCTCAAAACTTCTACTTCCTCCCCTTACTCCAAAATGAAAATTCTCTAGACTTTTCCAGAATTATCCCCATTTTACTGCCCTTCTTGCCACATGTGCCAGGGTCCTGCCTCTGACCCACCTCCCGTCCCTCCTTGCAAGCTGAATCTGAATATAATTTTACAATATTTAAGAACTATTAAATGGGTGCATATAACAACTTCCCTTTTCTCCTCGGGATATATTGACATATACATGTATAACCCAGTCAAAGTGCCTGATTATAATCAACAGGGGCGTGGGGCGTGCACCCCTAAAATTTGCAAAGCATGATTTGTCCTCAGCTTAATAAAGAATATTTCAACAATTTTATCTCAGCGAAAATTTAAGTTTACGCCCCCCCTCCAACCTAAAATCCTGGATCTGCCCCTGATCAGAGACAATATATGTCCCTGCTAAAATGTTGCATTTTAAATCTAGGATAACAATATGCCAATTGACAATGTTGAAAATCAAATGTCTAATGATCCAAAACAAACACTTTTTCTGAAAAAAAAGTATCCTCCTCCTTTATAAATTAAATATCTACATGTTATGTATTATAAATTCCAAACAGTTTGACACAATATTTGACATATTATTTGAAATGTTACATTGTATAGCAAGTTTTCTGATATTTCAAAAGTACTGTGCCTTTCAACTTCAGAGTAATTAAATCAGTGATTTTGGGCCAAACTTTTAATGAATAAAAGTAGACGTACATGATGTAGGGTACATAT
The DNA here is from genome assembly GCA_017311375.1 of Mytilus coruscus. Classification (NCBI taxonomy): domain Eukaryota; kingdom Metazoa; phylum Mollusca; class Bivalvia; order Mytilida; family Mytilidae; genus Mytilus; species Mytilus coruscus. Next base: position 39,255 of record JAASAO010002261.1, on the reverse strand, counting down.
ATATAAATGAGATATCAACCGTACGAGAAAAATAACCAAGATGGCAACCTCAAACTTCAACAACTGACAGATCTTTATACAAACAGATCTAAATATACATGTATGTTTAAATAAAATTATTGGCAATCATACCACATCATCTCATTTCAGTAAAGGTGTGTTTTAAACACAAAAACGCCAAATAACTAGTTAAAAATAAGCTTTGACATATTACTACGCCTAGCGAGGTTCCTACCTTTGGACAGGTACATTAACATGGAAGTTTGGTTGTGTTGAACAGATCTCAACCTTTTAATCTAAATAGATTAACAGAACATGCATAACAGAAAATAGAATAAAGACAAGTACAGGAACAGCACTTTACTCTGGTCTGTTTAAGGATTTTACAAAGCATTTTTGGTGCCAAAATATCCTGTCCTACACCATTTTGTGCACACTTAACTGTTATATTTATAATTGCCCGCAAATAGACATTTATATTGAAATTACCATCCTAAAGGAGAATACTAAGAACAAATTTTAAATTCAGGAATTTGCCTTTCTACCTTCCCTATATATAAACAAAATAACATTAAATAGACTTTTTGGGTTTTATTTTTGCCTAGAATTACATTTTATTTTTGTTAATGAAACTACTGTAACAGTACAATTGCTGTGTTATCTTTAAAATTAGCCTATACAGCAAAACTATATATTAATGCTTTTCATGAGCTTGTGTACCTATTTTGCTGTTTAATCTTTATGAAATAACAGCCTAAATTTGCATGGAAAACAACCGACAATTTTGCACAGAAGAATGATTGATAATTTATTCTCGCACTCAGCGGCGGATCCAGGATTTTGGAAAGGGGGTAAAATTTTTACCTTTTTGGGCTAAAAACATAAAATAAGTGTAAAATGCACATTTTAGTGACGGTTCCTAACGGGGTATGTATATTTTATAGTTAAAGTGTAAGCTTGGGTTGGACATTTTGATGCCGCATTCTCCCATTAAATGTCTATTATAAAATTATTGAATGGATCTAAATTATGTACTAATATATTTGATGTGGGATTTGTCAAAAAATGGAAATGGAAAATTCTCGTTTGTTGTATGGTTAGTTAGCATAACCTCACAGATTACTTGTTGTAAACATGATATACGGCTATTCAATGAAGTTTATAATACGACCGACCCGAACAAAGACAAACAAGCAATTTTATCTAAATGTTTGGTTGAAATGTTTCAATTAACAAAGGAAGTGAGGGGTTCCAAACAACCAAAGGCTAAGAATGAGTCTGAAAATCAAATGACAACGAAGTCGTGAATGACGGTCGACAATGGACATAAAGGCCACCCAGCAGGCAGGTTGCAGTTGGGCCTTGAAAAAGTAATCAGTATATCAGTTAGGCGAAACAGACATTCCGGTCAGATATGGGATTTAATAACCCCCAAAAAAAACAAAAAAACGCCCGTTTTTATTCACTTTGTTCATTTACTGCTGAATAATTTGTTGGATTTTTAATTTTTATAGTAAAAAAGGGGAACGATAATTGTTTTCATTACAGATACGACCAGAATTTTGTTTAAGGCAAAACTAAGGGTCAGATTTTTTTCTAAAATATCTCAGACTGCCCTATCAAATCAAATGGTCCGTACCTTAGACTTTAAATATATCTAGAGCTTACTGACTGGGGATCATTATTCAGCAATGTTATTAATTGGCTGGGGCGTGTGAGGTTAATCATATTTTCGTAGGTAAATAATATTACCGTGGAACTTTTTTTTTCATGAGAGTGTAATAGAGTATTACTTTCTGTTGAGGGAAATATAAAATAGAAGTCAATACGTTCTTGCCCAACCTTTGTCGCTTTGAAGGCGTCATGCTTTGCATCCTCCGCCTAAGCAATGTGTTACTATAATTTGAATTTTAAAATGACTGAGTGACGTTTCAAACGTACTGATCAACTCCACCGTAGAGAAACACATGATTGACATAATCAATAATATATTACAGTAAATACGAGCGAAAAATATCTTTATATAAGTAAAGAATTGTCGCATAAAAATTAAATACACGGCCTGAAATGGCAAAGTTCACGAAGTCTAGTCTGATTCATCATTTTACAAAAAAAAAAAAAAAAGTTCAAGCCAATGGCCCTCCCCCCCCTCTGGATCCGCCACTGGCACTGCTGATGTCTACACCAGAAAGAAATTATTTTTTTTTTATTTGCCAATCTAGAAGCACCCGCCCAAGTTCACCGTATACTATATAACCTGGAGTGCTGGTTCTAACATGCATGACATGTAACACTTTTACAAAACTAGAGATGACCTTTTTAATAACACTTGTATTTTAAATCCCTATATTTCGGAACCATACAGCAATACAGGAGATATTAATGCATCAAATAACTTTATTTGTAGATATGGTATATGTATGTTTCTAACTTTTCTATACAACACAAGTCATGTTAAGCTTTCTGTGCTTGATCGACCAACTATTTGTCAAAAAACATTGCAAGAAATGCCAAGTTTCAGACATAGGATTTTCGTTAAGATTATATAAAATTAGATCATAATAACTTATATGTAAACCTACATGTATGGAAGATTTGCATATAAGTTCACAGTAATGGCTTCATGACTGCATTCTCTATAGTCGGCTGATCTTATAGTTTTTTGCCAAATTGAAATTATCCCAGCCACCCCGAAGTTACACTTTTTTAGACACTCATTTCTTAAATGAATTCACATAAACACAGCCTATGATGAGCGAACATGTTGGACTGGAGTTAGAGATTCCAATAAGCGTTTTCTTTTCAAATATTTTTCAATAGAGATTTAATCATTTGTTTTAAAAATCTTTTACTCTTAAAAAAAAACAATCACATTCAATATATAGATATGTATTTACTTTGAGCTTCAAAACATAATGTTTCATGAAAATGATCTACTGATAATTGCTTAACGTCCAGTGACAAATACTACATGCATGTTCAATACGATTTTTATGAAAAATGAAATTGGTGTTATGGCAGATCTTTGATTTTTTGTTGAATTAATTCTCAACTGTTATACATTATAATTACACCTGTCTACTGTTAAAGACTTATGTTGGTCTCAAAATGTCTTCTAGATATTTTGTCGTAAGGTTGCTGTCTTGTTGATGTACACCCAATATATTTTACATTCATAATTGTCGGGTTGGTTATAAATGACTGTCGGGATAAAAAGCATTATTTTAGATGAAAATTGCTGAATAAAAAAATAACTGCCTAAATCCTTAAAAATTAAATTTTCACCAGTAAAAGAACAAATCAAACACAATACAAGGAGAAAATAAACAGAAAGCTCGAAAGAAAAGTGTACAATATAAAATATTTCAGACTGTCTGGTGTATGCAGTAACCAGGCTCAAGTTAGCAGCCACTGCTAGCAGCCACTACGCTAAGCCAGTTTTCGGATATGTCTATGAACCCAAAAGATGCATAAGATTCAAACGTACTCAAAATGTTTTTATTGATATATAACCAATATATTATCAGTGTTTAATATATAATAAAGCAGTCGGAGAACTATTCGATGATTTAAAAAATACCTAGTCCTGTTCATTAATTTAAGACAATAGTAATCGATGTCAATATACCAAACAGCGTCCTCCCCGCTTTTAATTTTAATAGTCAACAGTTTTGAGTGTACATAGAATCGTAAATATGAAATAAAATTATTGAAATGCTTACAAAATTGCTTGTAACAGGGAATTGACATTGAAATCATAAATTAATTTTGTGATATTGTGTCAAATGGCTTTCCATATTCTCGGCATCCTGTCAAATAGTTCCTGAAAAGTTATTATTGTTCTGCATGGAAAAGAAAGTTGCACTCGTGCATTAATATTTTTTTAATGAGACAAATCTGTTTTAACGAAACATTCTATTTCTGAAGCAGTGGATATCGCTTACTTTTGATTAGACGAAAGGTTTATTTTTTGTACAAAAAGTATGGTGGGCAAGCAAATTATTATAATTATCTATTAAAAAAAAAAAAAAAACGGTTATACACAGACGTGTAATTTTGGTCAATAGGCACTAGGTCCAAAGCTTCTGTTTGCCCAAGTAAAAGTATTGCCGTAGAACATTTTTATTAACATTTCCGGGTGGGTAGGTGTCCGACCCCAACTTTGGACCTAATTTAAAAAAAATCGCCGAACCACACCCTGGATTTTTCTCAAGTAGACCTTAGCTATTCAGCTTTACATTGCACCTAGTGGCGAAAAAGTATTGCCGTAGAACATTTTTATTAACATTTCCGTAAGGGTGGGGTAGGTGTCCGACCCCAACTTTGGACCTAATTTAAAAAAATCTAAGCCGAACCACACCCTGGATTTTTTCTCAAGTAGACCTTAGCTATTCAGCTTTACATTGCACCTAGTGGGAAAAAAGTATTGGTTGCATTTTTTATTAACATTTCCGTAAGGGGGGTAGGGTGTCCGACCCCAACTTTGGACCTAATTTTAAAAAATCTAAGCCGAACCACACCCTGGATTTTTTCAAGTAGACCTTAGCTATTCAGCTTTACATTGCACCTAGTGGCGAAAAAGTATTGCCGTAGAACATTTTTATTAACATTTCCGTGGGTGGGTAGGGTGTCCGACCCCAACTTTGGACCTAATTTAAAAAATCTAAGCCGAACCACACCCTGGATTTTTTCTCAAGTAGACCTTAGCTATTCAGCTTTACATTGCACCTAGTGGCGAAAAAGTATTGCCGTAGAACATTTTTATTAACATTTTGTAAGGGTGGGTAGGGTGTCCGACCCCAACTTTGGACCCAAAAAAAATCTAAGCCGAACCACACACTGGATTTTTTTCAAGTAGACCTTAGCTATTCAGCTTTACATTGCACCTAGTGGCGAAAAAGTATTGCCAGAACATTTTTATTAACATTTGTAAGGGTGGGGTAGGGTGTCCGACCCCAACTTTGGACCTAATTTTAAAAAAATCTAAGCCGAACCACACCCTGGATTTTTTCTCAAGTAGACCTTAGCTATTCAGCTTTACATTGCACCTAGTGGCGAAAAAAGTATTGCCGTAGAACATTTTTATTAACATTTTGGGTGGGGTAGGGTGTCCGACCCCAACTTTGGACCTAATTTAAAAAATCTAAGCCGAAACACCCTGGATTTTTCTCAATAGAAGCTATTCATTTACATTGCACCTAGTGGGAAAAAGTATTGCCGTAGAACATTTTTATTAACATTTTTGTAAGGGTGGGGTAGGTGTCCGACCCCAACTTTGGACCTAATTTAAAAATCTAAGCCGAACCACACCCTGGATTTTTTCTCAAGTAGACCTTAGCTATTCAGCTTTACATTGCAAGTGGGAAAAAAGTATTGCCGTAGAACATTTTTATTAACATTTGTAAGGGTGGGGTAGGGTCCGACCCCAACTTTGGACCTAATTTAAAAAATCTAAGCCGAACCACACCCTGGATTTTTTCTCAAGTAGACCTTAGCTATTCAGCTTTACATTGCACCTAGTGGGAAAAAAGTATTGCCGTAGAACATTTTTATTAACATTTTGTAAGGGTGGGTAGGTGTCCGACCCCAACTTTGGACCTAATTTAAAAAATCTAAGCCGAACCACACCCTGGATTTTTTCTCAAGTAGACCTTAGCTATTCAGCTTTACATTGCACCTAGGGAAAAAAGTATTGGTAGAACATTTTTATTAACATTTCCGTGGGTGGGTAGGGGTGTCCGACCCCAACTTTGGACCTAATTTAAAAAAATCTAAGCCGAACCACACACTGGATTTTTCTCAAGTAGACCTTAGCTATTCAGCTTTACATTGCACCTAGTGGCGAAAAAAGTATTGCTGTAGAACATTTTTATTAACATTTCCGTAAGGGTGGGGTAGGGTGTCCGACCCCAACTTTGGACCTAATTTAAAAAATCTAAGCCGAACCACACCCTGGATTTTTTCTCAAGTAGACCTTAGCTATTCAGCTTTACATTGCACCTAGTGGCGAAAAAGTATTGCCAGAACATTTTTTATTAAATTTCCGTAAGGGTGGGGTAGGTGTCCGACCCCAACTTTGGACCTAATTTTAAAAATCTAAGCCGAACCCACCCTGGATTTTTTCCAAGTAGACCTTAGCTATTCAGCTTTACATTGAACCTAGTGGCGAAAAAGTATTGCCGTAGAACATTTTTATTAACACCGTGGTGGGGTGGGTGTGACCCCAACTTTGGACCTAATTTAAAAAAATCTAAGCCGAACCACACCCTGGATTTTTTCTCAAGTAGACCTTAGCTATTCAGCTTTACATTGCACCTAGTGGCGAAAAAGTATTGCCAGAACATTTTTTATTAACATTTCCGTAAGGGTGGGGTAGGGTGTCCGACCCCAACTTTGGACCTTATTTAAAATAAAACTAAGGGAACAACACTCTGGATTTGTTCTCAAGTAGAAATTAGTTCTCTAATTTCTGTTTGTACTTGGTATGTAAAAAAGGACTTTGATGGTTTTTAACCTCTATCTTGTCATCTGCGGTTGTAAGTGATTGTTTAGATTTATCCGTAAGTTTCGATTGAACAATCACATCGAGGTATTCCTTGATTGCTGCACCCATCGATAACATGCTTTAAACAATTTTTTTATTATTTTTATTTTTTTCATGTTTGCGACCAATTCGAGCAAATTCTTTTATACCAGCCTTTCTTCATCGGTTCATCTCCTTATTTTGCTCGGAGAGATTACTAATTGAGTGGTTCTGCATAATCTGGTCTGCATTCGTTTTACCATCGAGGTTCACGAAAAGAGAAACAATATTAATGCTCGCTTGTCTTTTACAAATACAAATTAATCTACCATCTTTCTTTTCATAATTTTAATCAAAACGTCACTTCATCAAACGGTTGACCATCTGAAAGCATTTTCAAAAGATTCAAACAAATATTTTCAAACACTACTGTGTCGCGTTTTTGTAGTTCATCTATGTTTTAGATGATTTATAGTTGTAAATACTCAATCTATTTCTTCGGGTGCTAAGTTCATAATAATCAAATATATATATATATATTTCAATCCGTTTTAAATCACCATGTCCAGTGTGTTCCAGTTCCCGTGGAAGAATCTTGATTAAAATAAACTATATATCCTGTGGTTCATATAGTAACTTATTCCTCAAAAAGTATGGATGCTTCATACTTTGTATATAGATGCCTTATGTTACGAAGTTTCCGTCTGTCATATGTCCATTGTCCTTGACCTCATTTTCATGGTTCAGTGACTACTTGAAAAAAAGTCAACATTTTTTTGTTAATTTCTTTCTTATTATGAGTAATAGGATGACTATATTTTATGTGCGTACCTTGCAAGGTCCTCATGCCCGTCAGACAATTTTAATTTGACCTCGACCTCATTTCATGGATCAGTGAACAAGGTTAAGTTTTCGTGGTCAAGTCCATATATCAGATACAATAAGCAGTAGGTCTACTATATTTGGTATATGGAATGATTGTAAGGTGTACATGTCCAACTGGTAGGTGTCATCTGACCTTGACCTCATTTTCATGGTTCAGTGGTCAAAGGTTTTTGAGTTTTGGTCTTTTTCTTATACTATATGCAATAGGTCAACTATATTTGGTGTATGGAAATATTTTATGATGTAATGTCAGTCTGCAGGTTTTATTTGACCTTGACCTTTTCACGGTTCATTTTCAGTGTTAAGTTTTTGTGTTTTGGTCTGTTTTCTTCAACTATAAAATAGATCAACAATATTTGTTGTATTGAAGGATTGTAAAGTGTATATGTCTGTCTGGCATGTATCATCTGACCTTGACCTCATTTTCATGGTTCATTGGTCAATGTTAAGTTTTCATGCTTAAGTTTGTTTCTTAGATACTATAAGCAATAGCTAGGTCAACTATATTTAATGCATAAATTGATTGTAAGCTGTACATGTCTGTCTGGCATGGTTCACCTGACCTTGACCTCATTTTCATGGTTCATTGGTCAATGTTAATTTTTCTTGTTTAAGACTGTTTCAAAACTATAAGCAATAGGTCAACTATGTTTAGTTTATTGAATGATTGTAAGGTGTTGTATTTCTCGTTTGGTTTATCTGACCTTGACCTCATTTTCTTGGATCATTTGTTTATGTGTTACTTGTAGTAAAGCTTTATATTTAGGACTATCAACATAAAATCAATGGTTAGTAAAGAAGTCGAGACATTTCAGGTGTGCACCTTGTTCTACTCTTCATTCTCGTGAAGAAGTGAGGTATCTAGTAGTTGTATGCTCATGTGGTTGCGTAAAATCTACTTTAGCCAAATACCATACAAGAGTATCTTAAAGGGAAAAAGTGAGTTAGAAAATTTCATATTTATATGCATATCTATATGCATATCCGTAAAGTTTGTAAAACTTTGCACTGCCATATAATCTAGGTGATTCTTATTTAAATTACCCAGTTCTCTGTATAAAATGTAAAGAACACTATGAATGTTGATGGTTGATCAATTTGTTGCTGTCTTAGAGTTAGATAACTGTTAATTACCAATCCACTAACGTGTGCTTCAGAATCACTTGATATATCCAATGAAAAAATTTTTATAGTAGTAACACGACGGGTGTTACATGTGGAGCAGGAGATGCTTACCTTTCCAAAGCACCCGAGATTTCCCCTGGTTTTTGGTCGGGTTCGTTTTGATCAGTCTTTAGTTTTCTATGTTGTGTATTGTGTACTGCTTTTGTCTTTTCGTTATATTTTGTTTTTGCCATGGCATTGTCTGTTTATTTTCGACTTATTTGTATATATATCCCTTTTATTTTTCGCCTTTTTTTTATCACTTCCAAAGTAAACAGACCCTTTCTCAGCAAAAATAAAAAAGACTACGAAAGTAACGATGCCGGATCAAGGAGCCTACCCAGATTTTCAAAACCATATGAGATCAATGAAGGTTCCATTAATTCGTAGTGTACGTAGAATTTGAGTGCTTTACTGATGACGTCAAGTCGAAAACATTGGGAGGATTCAAGACTTTTAAAAAATCAATAAAAGAATAAAATCCCGGCCGAAGAAATCATGAGTTACTGGTGCCGAATGAAATGCAAACCAGACAACAAACCCTACCAAAAGCACACACCGTCCTATTTCTATTGTATTAATTACTGTGACGATAGGGTGTTCACTAGATACCAGTTTGTTATTCAACATGTACAATGTAGAAATAGAGGGATGATGTGGCCGAGATCCTTATATGAATAAACTTAAAGAAGACATTTGAGCTCTGTACCAGAAAAATAATAATTATGTCCAAGGAGATGTCTAAAGAGAATAAACAAGCGTTCGACCAGGCAAAGAATGTTGAGAAAAAACTAGGAGATGACAAAGTGAAAGATAACTGTCAACATACCGGACAAAATTCACAAGTGAAACTTATAATACAAGGCACCTGAATTCATTCTGGTGATCTTCCACAACATGGTTGGGTACGACAGCTACCTCTTCATTAAAAAACATGCGAGTTAGTAGATCACTGATTACTTACATACCCAAAACAAACAAAAATATATTTCGTTTAACAATAAAGTGTCGCAGAGAAAAAGGGAGGAGGGGAAGATGCAGACAGTGTACCGGCATTACGCTTTATTAACAGCCAGCCATTTATGAAAGCAAGTCTACAGAGAATAACCCAACTGTCGTATTTCCAAACACACAGAAAGTGCTTGGAGAAATTTCCTTACCCGGAATTCACAATAAAACTAAATCCGGAAAATGGCAGGAATCTAACCATGAGAGAAAAGTAGACAGGCGAAAGTAAGAGTACATTGCGAATCATCTGGATGATTGCCAACTTAAGGCTCGATAGATCAAAGTTAAAGTTAACACGAATACCTAGCTAACATGAATGCACGATTACCAAGCCAGCACCAATGTTAAAGGTGAAAGTATAATACGTTACTTCCAGTGGAACGGTTTTTGAGGATATTGGGACCTCGGTAAAACTCGGATTTCAAAATACAAGCCTGAAGAAATAGACAAACACTTAAATTTGCGAAGACTACATGCATTAGATTGACACGAGGAATGATCATCCGAGACCTTACTGGCCAGATAATTTAAGGAAACAAATAATTTATAGATACATTTAAGATAAAATTTTCAAGCTATTTCAACATATGTGGTGCGTTATATAAGGAATTTAAAGAGGTGTGACCCGGAAGTTGAAACTGAGGAATATCCATAAAGCTACATGTATCATATCCAACCAAGGCCCATGTTGAAACCTTACATTAACAAAAAATAAACCTGAGCCGAATCTAGGGTTATATTTAAAAAAGTAAAAGTATGAAAGTGTTTGCAAAAGCATGAACAATATCTGGAATCGTGCTGGTATCCGTAATAAAACGAAAGCTTGAAAACAAGCAATCAACCTGAATTTCAAGAAACGGAATATATTTAACAATTTTTGCCTACAATCCACAGGACACGAAACAAGTTTGGATTTGAGAAACCAATCGTTCTAGGTTTTGCAATTTGGTCTAGTCCAAAGCATTGATGACTGACTTTGTATAAGACTACATCAAACCCCAAAACCGCGAGCCACGATCTGCTACATACGCAACACTGACAGTCTCGTTTGTGATATTCAGATCAGAGACATTTACAAATACATATATGAAAATGTGCATCAATGGTACGAGATGTCCAACTGACCATACATTCCAAGTCAAGACTAAGGTACTAGTAAACAAGAAAGTTTATGTTTCACGATCGATTATGCTGAAATACCAATGGTTGCACGTGTCGGTCTAAGACGGAAACGGTATGCCATTAAAACAGAAAGGTATGAAATCAGGAGAGTTAAAGGTGTGAATAAATGTGATCAAGGATGAGCTTGCATTAAGCGACTTCAAACAATATCTGAACTCGGGCTATGATTCCTAAACACAACGAAAACGATTCTGAGCAAATGCTACCATCGATATAGTACAACACAAAACAATAAAGCTCTTTCAGCAGACGACAAGGGATAGACATTATCGATTGGACAGAAACACTGCAAAATTGGAGACACATTACAGAGATTTATCTCATAGATTGTAGATCATGATGATGAACTTACTAAAATCAACTTCTTACCTAAGACCTTCCACATATGTTGCAAACTGATCAGAAATAGTATCCAGGCTTCAAATTTTGACCCATAACATTTATAAAAGAGAGGTGAAAGATTCCAAAGGTACTGGCTTTAGTCGCGAATTCATGTTAGTTGGGTATTCTTGTCTGCTTTAACTCCTTCAATGCACCGAGTCCTAAACTGGAAATCATCCAGATGATTCACAATGTACTTTATTTTTGACTGCCATCTCTTATGGCTATGTTCCTACCATCCCTAGAATTATGTTGTTTTATTTTATTCTTTTAAAAAAAGGGTTTTTGGGGAAAAATTTTTTTTGATTTTTAAAAAAATTTTTTGGGGGGGAACAAAAAAAAAGGGTTTGTTTTAAAAATTTTTTTTAAAAATTTTTTTAAAGGGTTTTGGGCCCTTTCCCTTTAAAGGGGGCCCCCCTTTTTTTTTTTGGGGAAATTTTAAAAAAAAAGGCCCCCAAAAAAAATTTTTTGGAAATTTTTAAAACCAAAAAAATTTTTTTCCTTTTTATTTTAAATTTTTTTTTTTTTTTGTTTTGGGTAAATTTTTTCCGTTTGGGTTTTTTAATGGAATTTTTTTTATTGAAAAAATTTTTAATTTTTAAATTTTTTTTAAAAAATTTTTTATTTATTTTTTTTGAAAATTTTTTACCCCAAAAATTTTTAAATACCTCAGGGACCCCCAATTTTTAAAATTTTTTTTTGTTTTTGGGGAATTTTTTCCCTTTTTGTTTTTTTTCCCCGGGTGGAAAAACCCAACAAATTTTAAATTTTTCTTTGGTTTTTTTTTTTAATTTTTTAATTTTAAAATTTTTTTTTTTTTTTAAAAACCCCAAAATTTTTTTCCCCTTTTTTTTTCCCCTTTTTTTTTAAAAAAATTTTTTTTTTTTAAAAAGGGTTTTTTTTTTCCCGGGGGTTTTTTTTTTTTCTTAAATACACCCTTTTAAAAAAAGAAATTCTTTTAAATTTTTTTTTTTCAAATTTCCCGGGCCCCCAAAAAATTTTTTTTTTTTTTTGAAAATTTTTTTTTTTTTTCCCCCAAAATTTTTTAAATTTTTACCATTTTTCTTTTTTTTTTTTAAAACCCTTTTGTTTTTTTTTTGGGGGGGGGGGGAAAAAATTTTTTATTTTTTTTTTTAAAAAAGAAGGGTTTTAAAAATTTTTTTCCCCTTTTTTAAAAAGGGTTTTTTTATGGGAAAATTTTGGGGGGGGGGTTTTTTTTTTTTTTGGGGTTTTTAAAATTTTTTTAGGGGGGTTTAAAAAAAGGGGGGGGAAAAAACAAAAAAATTTTTAAAAGGGGGGTTTTTTTTTGGGGTTTTTAAAAAAAAAAAAATTTTTTTTTAAACCCTTTTTTTTTGGGAAAAATTTTTTTTTTTAATTTTTTTTTAAAAATTTTTTTTAAAAAAGGTTTTTAGTAATTTTTTTTTTTTAAAAAGGGGGCAAACCACCCCCTTTTTAAAATTTTTTTTCCCCCCTTTTTTTTCCCCCGGGGTTTTTTTTAAAAATTTAAAGGGGAAAATTTTTTTTTTTTTTTTAAAAAAAAAATTTTTAAAAAATTTTTTTAAAAACCAAAAAATTTTTTAAAATTTTTTTTAAAAAATTTTTTAAAAAAAAAAAAAATTTTTTTAAAAAAATTTTAAAGGAAAAATTGGGAAAATTTTTCTTTTTTTTCCAAAAAAAAAATTTTTTTTCCCTTTTTTTTTTTTTTTTTTTTTAAAACCTAAAATTTTTTTTTTCAAAAAAAAATTTTTTTTTTTGAAAAAAAGGTTTTTCTTTTTAAAAAAAAATTTTGGAAAATTTTTTAAAAATTTTTTTAAAAAAAAAACCCCCCCCTTTTTTTTATTTTTTGAAAAAAAAAATTTTTTTTTTCCCCCCCGGGAAAATTTTTAAAAAGGTTTAAAAAAAAAATTTTTTTTAAAAAAAAAAGGAATTTTTTAAAAAGGGAAAAAATTTCCCTTTTTTTTGGGGAAAATTTTTCCCGAATTTTCCCCCGGAAAAAAAAAACAAAAACCCCTTAAAAATTTTAAAATTTTTTTGGGAAAAAAAAACCTTAAAAAATTTCAAAATTTTTATTAAAAAAATTTGGGAAATTTTTTAAAAAAAAGGGAAAAAAAATTTTTGGGGGAAAAGGTTTTAAAAACGGGCAATAAAAAATTTAACCCAAACCCCAAATTTCCAAAAAAAAAAAAAAAAAAGGGGAAAATTTTTTTTTCCCCCCAATTTTTTTTTTTTTTAAAATTTCAAAATTTTAAAAAAAAAAAAAAGGGGGAAATTTCTTTTTTTTTTTCTTTTTTTTTAAAAAAAATTTTTTGGGAAAGGTTTTAAAAAAATTTTTAAAAAAAAAAAAAAAACCCGGTTTCCCAAATTTCCCCCCCAAAAAAATTTTTTGGGGGGAAAAAAAAATTTTTTTCCTTTTTTTTTTCCCCATTCCTTTTAAATTTGGGTTTTTTTTTTTAAAAATTTCCCTTTTTTAAAAAAAAAAAAAATAAAAAAAAAATTTTAAAAAAAAACCCTTTTTTGGTTTTTTTTTTTTTTTTTAAATTTATTTTTGGGGAAAAAAAAAAATTTTTTTTTTAAAATTTTTTAAAAAAAAATTTAAATTTTTTAAAAAAACCCAAGGAAAAAAAAGGGCCTTTTTTTAAAAAAAAGGGGGTTTCCCCCCAAAATATTTTTTGGGTTTTTTAAAAAAATTTTTTTTTAAAAAATTAATTTTTTTTTGAATTTTTTTTAAAAAACCCAATTTTAAGGAAAAAAATTTTTTTTTAAAAAAAGAAATTAAAAAAAAAAAAAAAAAAAAAAGTTTTAAAAAAAAAAATTTTTTTTAAAAAATTTTTTTAAAAAAGGAATAAAAAAAATTTTTTTAAAAAATTTTTTTTGGGGTTTTTCGGGAAGGGGTTTTTTTTTTTTAAAAAAAAAAATTTTTTTTAAAAAATTTTTCTTAAAAAAAAATTTTTTTTTTTTGGGGGCCCCTTTTTGGTTTTAAAAGGAATTTTAAAATTTTTTTTTTTTTAAAAATTTTTTCCCCGGGTTTTTTTAAAAAAAACCCTTTTTAAAAAGGGGGGCCCCCTTTAAAAAAAATTTTTTGTTAAAAATAAAATTTTTTTTTTTTTAAAATTTTTTACCCCCCCCCCCCGGGGGTTTTGGGTTTAAATTAATTTGGAAAATTTTTTAAAAATTTTAAAAACCCCCCAAAAAAATTTTTTTAAAAAAACCCTTTTTGGAAAAATTTTTTTAAAAAAAAAAAATTTTAAAAAATTTTTTAAAAAATTTTAAAAAATTTTTTTAAAAAAATTTTTAAAAATTTGGGGTTTTTTTTTAAAAAGGGGGCCCCCTTTTTTTTTCCAAAATTTTAAAAAAATTTTTTAAAAAAAATTTTTAAAATTTTCCAAAAAAAATTTTTTGGCCCCTTCCCAAAACCCAAACCCCCCAAAAAAACCCCCTTTTTTAAAAAAAAAAAAATTTTTTAAAAAAAAAAAAAAAAAAAAAATTTCCCTTTTTTTTGGGGGTTTTTTTTAAAAAAAAAAAAAATTCCCTTTTTTAAAAAAAAAGGGGGGGGGGCAAAAATTTTTGGGTTTTTTTTAAAAATTTTTAAAAAATTTCCCCAAATTTTGGAAAATTTAATTTTAAACCCCCCCCTTTTTAAAAAAAAAATCCCCTTTTAAAAAATTTTTTCCCTTTCCCAAAATTTTTAAAAAAAATTTGGAAAATTTTTTTTTTTTTTTAAAATTTTTAAAAACCTTGGGGAAAAAAAAACCCTTTCCAAAAAAAATTTTTTAAAGGTTTTTTTTTTTAAATTTTAAATTTAAAAAATTTTTTAAATTTAAAAAAAAAACAAAAAATTTTTTAATTTTTTCCAAGGGGGGTTTTTTTTTAAAAAGAAATTTTTCCTTTTGGGAAAAAAAAAATTTTGGAAAAATTTTTAAAAAAAGGGGGTTTATTTTTGGGTTTTTAAAAAAATTTTTTTGGGAAAAAATTTTAAAAAATTTGGGAAAAAAATTTAAAAAAATTTTATTTAAAAAATTAAAAAATTTTTTTTTTTATTAAAACCTCCCTTTTTTTAAAAAAGGGGTTTTTAAAAAAAAACCCAAAAAAAAAAAAAATTTTTTTTTTTAAAGGCCCAAAGGGGAAATTTAAAAAAATTAAAAATTTGGAAAATTTGGGGGGTTTTTTAAAAAATTAAAAGGAAACCGGGGGTTTTTAAAAAAAAAAAAAAAAAAACAACCTTTATTTTTTTAAAAAAAAAAAAAATTTTTTTCCCCCCTAAAATTTTTTGGGTTTTTTTAAAAAAAATTTTTAATTTTTTCCCCTTTTTAAAAATTTAAATTTTTTAAAAAACCCCCCAAAAAAAATTTAAAAAATTTTTAAAAAAGGGGGTTTTTTTTTTTTTAAAAAAATTTTAAAAAAAATTTGGGTTTTTTTTTTTTAAAAATTTTTCCAAAATTTTTTAAAAAACCCTTCCCTTTTTTAAATTTTTTTCCCCCTTTTTAAAAAAATTTGTTTTAAAAAATTTTTTCCCTTTTTATTTGGAAAATTTTTTTTTTTAAAAAAAAAAAAAATTTTTAAAAAAAAAACCCTTTTAAAAAAAAGGGAAAATTTTTTCAAAGGGGGGTTTTTTTAAAAAAAAAAAAATTTTGGGCCGGGGGAAACCCCCCCTTTGGGGGCCCCCTTTTTTTAAAAAAAATTTTTTTTTTTAAAAAAAAATTTTTTTTGCCCAAACCTTTAAAAATTTTTTAAAAATTTTTTAAAAAATTTTTTTTTTTTTTGGGGGAAATTTTTTAAAAAAATTTTTAAAGGAAAATTTTTTTTTTTTTTTAAAAAAAATTTAACCCTTTTTTTTTAAAAAAAAAATTTTTTCGGAAAAAAAAAAAAGGAAAAAAAAAAAAAAAAAATTTTTTAAATTTTTTTTTTTTTTTTGGGGGGGGTTTTTTTTCCAAAAAAAAGGAAAAATTTTTAAAATTTTAAAAAACCCGGCCAAAAAGGGGGCCAAAAAAATTTTTTCCAAAAAAGGGAAAATTTGGGCCTTTTTAAAAAAAAAATCCAAAAATTTTTAAAAAATTTTTAAAATTTTTTTTAAGGGAAAAAAAAAAAAAAATTTTTTTTAAAAAATTTTTTTCAATTTTTTTTTTTTTTTTTAAATTTTTAAAAAAAAAAATTTTTTTTTTTTTTTTTTTTGGGGGGTTTTTTTTTTTAAAAAAAAAATTTTTTTTTTTAAAAAAACCCCAAAAAAATTTTTGGAATTTAATTTAAAAAAATAACCCTAAACCTTAAAAATTTTTAAAAAAAAAAAAAAAAAAAGGCCGGAAAAAAATTTTTTTTGGGGTTTTATTTTTTGGGGGGGAAAAAAACCTGGAATTTTTTTTTAAAAAAAAAAAATTTTATTTTTTTTTGGAAAAAAATTTTAAAATTTAAAAAAAAAATTTTCCCCTTTTTTTTGGGGTTTTTTTTTAAAAAAAAGGTTTTAAAAAAAATTTTTGTTTTAATTTTTAAAAATTTTGAAATTCCAAAAAAAATTGGAAAAAAAAAATTTAAAAATTTTTAAAAATTGAAAAAATAAATTTTTTTTTGTTTGGGTTTTTTTAAAAAAAAAAAGGGAAAAATTTTTTGGGGAAACATTTTTAAAAAAAAAAAAAAAAACCCAAAAGGGTTTTTTTTGGGGGGCCCCCAAAAAAAAAAATTTTTTTTTTTTAAAAAAAAAAAAACAACCCCCCCCAAAATTTTTTGGGGGTTTTAAAAAAATTTTAATTTTTTCCCCCCCTTTTTTAAAAAAACCCCCCTTTTTTTTAAAAACCTTTTTTTAAACCCTTTTTGGAAAAGGGCAAAAAGGGGTTTTTTTTTAAAAAATTTTTTTTTTCCCCAATTTGGATTTTTTTTTAAAAAAAATTTTTCTTTTTTGTAAAATTTTTTTTAAAAAAAAAGGTTTTTTAAAACCCGGGGGGTTTTTTGGAAATTTTAAAAAAAAAAAAAACCCTTTTTTTTTTAAAATTTTTTAAAACCCAAAAAATTTGGCCTTTTTTATTCCCTTTTTTTTTTTTAAAAAAAAACCCCCCCCAAAATTTTTTTTTTTTAAATTTAATTCAATTTAAAAACCCCCAAAAAAAAAATTTTTTTTGGGGGGAAAAGGGTTTTCCCCCTTTTAAAAAAATTTTAAAAAAACCTTTTTTTTTAAAATTTTTTTTAAAAAAAAGGGGTTTTAAAATTTTTAAAATTTTTTTTTCCCCCAAAAAAATTTTTTTTTAAAAAAAAAACCCCCTGGTTTTTTAAAAAATTTTTTTTAATTTTTTAAAAAAAAGGTTTAAAAAAATTTTTTTTTTTGGGGAATTAACCCCCCTTTTAAAAAAAATTAAAAATTTTTTTAAAAAATTTTTTTTTTTAAAAAAAATTTTTTTTTTTTTTGGGGGGGGGGGGGGTTTTTTTTTTTTTTTTTTAACCTTAAATTTGGGTTTTTAAAAAAAGTTTCAAAAAAAATTTTTTTTTAAGGGGGCCGAAAAAATTTTTTAAAAACCTTAAAAAAAATTTATTTTTTAAACCCAAATTTTAAAAAAAAAATAAAAAAATTTTTAAAAGGGAAAAGGGTTACCCAAATTTAAAATTTAAAAATTTTTTGGATTTTCCCCCTTTTAACCATTTAAAACCCCCAAAAAAAGTTTAAATTTTTTTTTAAAAAAAGGGTGGCCCCCAAAAAAAAAATTTTTTTAAAAAAAATTTTTTTTTTTATTTTTTCCCCCGGGGAAAAAATTTTTAAAAATTTTTAAATTTTTTGTTTAAATTTAAAAAAAAATTGGAAAAAAAAACCCCCCCCCCTTTTTTTTTTCCAACCATTTGGGAAAAAAAAAATTTTTAAAAATTTTTTTAAAAAAGGTTGTAAAAATTTTTTTAAAAAAATTAAAAAATTTTTAATTTGGGTTTTTTTTTAAATTCCCAAAATTTTTTTTTAAAAAAGGGGGGTTTTTTTCCCCCCAAAAAAAAAATTGCCAACCCCCTTTTTTTTTAAAGGAAAAATTTTTTAAAAACCTTTTTTTAAAAAAAATTTTTTTTTTGGGGGGAAAGGGGTTTTTTTTTAAAAAAAAAAAAAATTTTTTTTTTAAAAAATTAAAAAAAAAAATTTTTAAAAAATTTTTTTTTTTTGGCCCCTTTTTTGGTAAAGTTTGGTTTCCAATTTTTTTTTAAAGGGGGGTTTTTTGGACCCCAACTTTTTTAAAAAAAAAAATTTTTTTTTTTTTTTTTAAAAAGGAAATTCCTTTTTCCCCTTTTTTAAAAATTTTTTTGCCTTTTTTTTTTCCTAAGGGGGGTTGGTTTTCCCCCCTTTTAAAAAAAAAAAAAACCCCCTTTTTTTCCAAATAAAATTAACTACCACTTTTTTTTTTTGGGCCCCGGGGAAAATTTTTTTAAAAATTTTTTTTGTTTTTTTTAACCTTTTTTTTAAAAATTTTAAAACCCCCCCTTTTTGGGTTTTTTCCAAAAAAAAAAAAACCCTTTTAAAAAACCCCCCCGGGGGAAAAAAAAAATTTTTAATTTTTCCAAAAAAAAAGGGTTTTTAAAATTTGGCCTTAATTTAAAAAAACCCCCAAAATTTTTTTTTTTTTTTAAAAAAATTTTTTTTAATTTTTTTTGGGAAAAAAATTTTTTTGGGAACCTTTTTTTTTCCCCCCTTTTTTTCCCCCCCTTTGGGGGAAAAAAAAATTTTTAAAACCCCCAAAAATTTTTAAAAACCTTGGTTTTTTTTTTTTAAAAAAAAAAAAATTTGGGGAAAATTTTTTTTTTTTAAGGGTTTGGGGGGTTTTTTTTTTTTTAAAAATTAAAACCCAAAAATTTTTTTTAAAAATTTTTAATTTTTAAAAAAAAAATTTTGGGAAAATTTTTTTTTTGGTTGGGTTTTTTTGGGGAAAATTTAAAATTTTTTTTGGAAAAAAGGGAATTTTTCTTTAACCTTAATTTTTTTAATTGGCCCAAGTTTTAAAAAAGGGTTTTTTTTTTAAAAAATTTTTTTTTTTTTTCCCCCTTTGGCCTTTAATTTAAAAAACCCCCCAAAACCCCCTTTTTTTTTTTTTCCCCTTTAAAAAATTTTTTTAATTTTAAAAAGGGGGGTTTTTTTCCCTTTTTTTTTTTTTTTTTGGGTAGGGGAAAAAACTTTAAAAAAAAAAAAAAAAAACCCCCCTTTTTTTTCCCAAATTTCCCTTTTTTTCCCTTTTAAAAAATTTTGGGTTGGAAAATTTTTTTAAAAACCCTTTTTAAAAAAGGGGGGGGGGCCCCCTTTTAAAAAAAAAAAACCCCCCCCTTTTTTTTTTTAAAACCCTTTCCTTTAAAATTGAAAACCAAAAATTTTGGGGTTTTTTTTTTTTTTAAAAAAGGGGGGTTTTTCCCCGGGCCCCCCAAAAAAATTTAAAAAAATTTTTAAAAAACCCCCTTTTTTTAAAAAATTTTTAAACCCTTTCCTTTTTGGGTTTTTTTGGTTTAAATTTTTTTTTTTTGGTAAGGGGGTTTTTTTAAATTTTTTTTTTAAAAAGGCCCCCTTTTTTTTTTTAAAATTTTTATTTTTTTTTTTTTTAAAATTTAAAAAACCTTTTTTAAAAAAAAAGGGGGGTAAGGGGCCCCCCCAAAAAAAAATTTTAAAAAAAAACCCCCAAAGGGTTTTTTAAAACCTTTGGGTTTAAAAAAAATTGGGAAAAAAAAAAATTTTCCCGGGAAAAATTTTTTTTTGGGGTGGGAATTCCCCCAAAAACCCCAAAAAAAAAAAAAAAAACCCCGGGATTTTTTCCCCTTTTTTTAAATTCCCCTTTTTTTGGGGAAAAATTTTTAAAAAAAAATTTTTTTTAAAAAAATTTTTTGGGGGGGTTTAAAAAACCCCTTTAAAAATTTTAAAAAAAAAAATAAAAAAAAAAAAAATTTTTTTAAAAAAAGGAAAATTTTTTTAATTTCCCCTTTTGGGTTTTGGGGTTTTTTAAAAATTTTTTTTTTCCCCCCCAAAAAAAAAAATTTTTTTAAAAATTTTCCCAAAAAGGGTTTTGGGGAAAACCAAAAATTTTTTTTTAAAAAAAAAAAAAAAATTAAATTTTTTTTTTTCCCCAAAAATTTGGGAAAAAAAAAAAAAAAAACCCCCCAAAAAAAAAGGGGGGGAAATTAAATTATGGTTTCCAAATTGGTCCTTTTTTTAAAAAAACCCCCAAAAGAAAAAATTTTCCCCCCTTTTTTAAAAAAAAATTTTCTTCCCTTTTTTTTTTTTTAAAATCCTTTAAAAAAAAAAAAACCCTTAAAATTTTAAAAAAAAAAAAAAAAATTTTCCCCTTTTTTTTAATTTTTTTTGGGAAAAAAATTTTTTTTTTTTTGGGGGAAAAATTTAAAAAATTTTTTAAAAAATTTTAAAAATTTTTAAAAACCCCAAAACCCCCAAAAGGGTTTTTAAAATTAAAAAAAAAAAATTTTTTTTTTAATTTTAAAAAAAAGGGGGTTTTTTTTTTAAAATTTTTTTTTTCCAAATTAAAACCCCCAAAATTTTTAACAAAAAAAATTTTTTTTTTTTTTTTAAAAAATTTGGGGAAAAAAGGGTTTGAATTTTTTGTCCAAAAACCCCTTCCCCAAAATTTTTTCCCGGGAACCTTAAAAAAAAGGGGTTAAGGGGAAAATTTTAAAAAAAAATTTTAAATAAAAGGGGGTTCCCTTTTTAAAATTAAAAAAAAAAAAAAGGGTTTTTCCCCTTTTTTTAAAAAAAAAAAAAAAATTTTTTTTTTTTTTTTAAATTGAAAAAAATTTTTTGGGTTTAAAAAATTTTTAAAAATTTTTTTTTAAAAAAAATTTTTTTTAAAATTTTTTTTTTTTTTTTTTTCCCCCCCAAAAAAAAAATTTTTTTAAAAAAAATTTAAAATTAAAATTTTTTTTGGGAAAATTTAACCTTTTCCCCTTTTTTTCCCTTTTTTTTTTTAAAAAAGGTTTTAAATTTTAAAAAATTTAAAAGGGGAAAAATTTTTTTTGGGGAACCGGAAAAGGGGTTTTTTTTTTCCCTTTTTTTAAAGGTTTTGGTTCCAATGTTTTTTTTTCCTTTTTTAAATTAGGTCCAAAGTTGGGGTCGGACACCCCACCCTTACGGAAATGTTAATAAAAATGTTCTACGGCAATACTTTTTCGCCACTAGGTGCAATGTAAAGCTGAATAGCTAAGGTCTACGAGAAAAAATCCAGGGTGTGGTTCGGCTTAGATTTTTTAAAATTAGGTCCAAAGTTGGGGTCGGACACCCTACCCCACCCTTACAAATGTTAATAAAAATGTTCTACGGCAATACTTTTTCGCCACTAGGTGCAATGTAAAGCTGAATAGCTAAGGTCTACTTGAGAAAAAATCCAGGGTGTGGTTCGGCTTAGATTTTTTAAAATTAGGTCCAAAGTTGGGGTCGGACACCCTACCCCACCCTTACGGAAATGTTAATAAAAATGTTCTACGGCAATACTTTTTCGCCACTAGGTGCAATGTAAAGCTGAATAGCTAAGGTCTACTTGAGAAAAATCCAGGGTGTGGTTCGGCTTAGATTTTTTAAATTAGGTCCAAAGTTGGGGTCGGACACCCTACCCCACCCTTACGGAAATGTTAATAAAAATGTTCTACGGCAATACTTTTTCGCCACTAGGTGCAATGTAAAGCTGAATAGCTAAGGTCTACTTGAGAAGAAATTCAGTGTGTGGTTCGGCTTAGATTTTTTAAATTAGGTCCAAAGTTGGGGTCGGACACCCTACCCCACCCTTACGGAAATGTTAATAAAAATGTTCTACGGCAATACTTTTTCGCCACTAGGTGCAATGTAAAGCTGAATAGCTAAGGTCTACTTGAGAAAAATTCAGGGTGTGGTTCGGCTTAGATTTTTTAAAATTAGGTCCAAAGTTGGGGTCGGACACCCTACCGCACCCTTACGGAAATGTTAATAAAAATGTTCTACGGCAACACTTTTTTCGCCACTAGGTGCAATGTAAAGCTGAATAGCTAAGGTCTACTTGAGAAAAATCCAGGGTGTGGTTCGGCTTAGATTTTTTTAAATTAGGTCCAAAGTTGGGGTCGGACACCCACCCCACCCTTACGGAAATGTTAATAAAAATGTTTTACGGCAATACTTTTTCGCCACTAGGTGCAATGTAAAGCTGAATAGCTAAGGTCTACTTGAGAAAAATCCAGGGTGTGGTTCGGCTTAGATTTTTTAAAATTAGGTCCAAAGTTGGGGTCGGACACCCTACCCCACCCTTACGGAAATGTTAATAAAAATGTTCTACGGCAATACTTTTTCGCCACTAGGTGCAATGTAAAGCTGAATAGCTAAGGTCTACTTGAGAAAAATCCAGGGTGTGGTTCGGCTTAGATTTTTTAAATTAGGTCCAAAGTTGGGGTCGGACACCCTACCCCACCCTTACGGAAATGTTAATAAAAATGTTCTACGGCAATACTTTTTCGCCACTAGGTGCAATGTAAAGCTGAATAGCTAAGGTCTACTTGAGAAAAATCCAGGGTGTGGTTCGGCTTAGATTTTTTTAAATTAGGTCCAAAGTTGGGGTCGGACACCCCACCCACCCTTACGGAAATGTTAATAAAAATGTTCTACGGCAATACTTTTTCGCCACTAGGTGCAATGTAAAGCTGAATAGCTAAGGTCTACTTGAGAAAAAATCCAGGGTGTGGTTCGGCTTAGATTTTTTTTAAATTAGGTCCAAAGTTGGGGTCGGACACCCTACCCCACCCTTACGGAAATGTTAATAAAAAATGTTCTACGGCAATACTTTTTTCGCCACTAGGTGCAATGTAAAGCTGAATAGCTAAGGTCTACTTGAGAAAAAATCCAGGGTGTGGTTCGGCTTAGATTTTTTTTAAATTAGGTCCAAAGTTGGGGTCGGACACCCTACCCCACCCTTACGGAAATGTTAATAAAAAATGTTCTACGGCAATACTTTTACTCATACTTGGTGCAAACAGAAGCTTTGGACCTAGTGCCTATTTGACCAAAATTACACGTCTGTGTATAACACGTTTTTTTTTTTTTTTTAATAGATAATTATAATAATTTGCTTGCCCACCATACTTTTTGTACAAAAAATAAACCTTTCGTCTAATCAAAAGTAAGCGATATCCACTGCTTCAGAAATAGAATGTTTCGTTAAAACAGATTTGTCTCATTAAAAAAATATTAATGCACGAGTGCAACTTTCTTTTCTTGTCATGCAGAACAATAATAACTTTTCAGGAACTATTTGACAGGATGCCGAGAATATGGAAAGCCATTTGACACAATATCACAAAATTAATTTATGATTTCAATGTCAATTCCTGTTACAAGCAATTTTGTAAGCATTTCAATAATTTTATTTCATATTTACGATTCTATGTACACTCAAAACTGTTGACTATTAAAATTAAAAGCGGGAGGACGCTGTTTGGTATATTGACATCGATTACTATTGTCTTAAATTAATGAACAGGACTAGGTATTTTTAAATCATCGAATAGTTCTCCGACTGCTTTATTATATTATTAAACACTGATAATATATTGGTTATATATAAAATGAGTACGTTTGAATCTTATGCATCTTTTGGGTTCATAGACATATCCGAAAACTGGCTGCTAGCGTAGTGGCTGCTAGCGAGTGGCTGCTAGCTTGAGCCTGGTTATGCAGTAAGTATTACTGATATTTGGTTTACGTATACAGAAACATCATTTGATTAATATTGTTATTCATTATAAACGGACACTGGCATTGACAGACTTATTCAAAATATAACTAAGAAGATGGGTTATGATGCCAATGAGACAACTATCAACCAATTCGTTTGTCCACCGACAACAAATAACAAAACTTTAAGGCCTACACGTCTTTCAAGAGCTTGTAGTATAAACGAGAAAATAAACTATTTCTGAAGAAATGTATATCTATCTTGGACTATTATACTATTAGTATAATAGTCCCAGTATCTATTTAGTCATTTATTTATCTTGGGGTCGAGTAAATAAACTTACATGCATGTAATGCTTAGGAATAATCATGCTAATTTATTTTCAGCGGCGGATCCAGGATTTTTGAAAAGGGGACTGGGGGGGAGGGGGGCTTAATTTCAGAGAACGTATTTGGTTGGACGATGTTATGCTACAACGTCATATAGATCGTGAGAAACATGAAATTTTATTAGCACCAAAGGCCCTCTACGTCCTTTCGATTCTCAACTGATTTTACTATTAGTGTGTTTTACTATCGATACAAGGATTTATATAAAATTCAATCCTATAGCTGGTTGCATGCAAAGTATAATACATATAATACCGGTAAACACCGCACAGGAAAAAGACCAATTCCGAGCAAAGTTGACTTATTAGACACTGTGTAGACATGTTCTGAACTATTTGAATGTTATATATAAAAATAGAAATAGGTGGTATGATTGCCAATGAAGTAACTCTCCACCAGAGACCAAATGACATAGAAGTTAATATATGAATGTGTTTTAGCTATAGAATAATTCACAAATCAGTGTTACATGAGGGTCTGGATGGGGTCCTTCATTCAGTCTGTATTCTTTAATTTCTTAAGTCGTTTTTTCTTTTTCTATTCTTAATAATTTTGCCCATTATTCTCTATTCTTTATATTTTAGCACATCATTATTCTCTATTCTTTATATTTTAGCACATCATTATTCTCTATTCTTTATTTTTTGTCCATTTTCTCTATTCTTTATATTTTTGCCCATTATTCTCTATGCTGCAAACCCACATCCACACCTCTAACATTTCTTGCATTTGTGTGTTAGGTAATTTTTTTTTCGGAATTTTAAAATTATTTTTCAATTTTTACTATGAATGATCTTTTAGGTGTTTAATAGATTCATAGTGTAATCGGAAAAAGTATACATATCTCCAAATTTGTTCAAATTATTATATAATCAGTGTTTTGAATATATTATTTTAATAGGTTTCCAATTACGTTTTCTGACACGAAATTTTATAAGAAATTGTGTATTTGAAAAAAATACACATGTGCAAAATGTCGTCCTCCATTTTATATTATATTTTTATTTTTACGAGTTGATACAAAAATGTCTTGAATAGTTTTAATATTATATATTATTTTTTTATATGTCATAGGAAGATTTTTGCAAAGATTCAGTTAGGGTCAAAATCTTAATCAAGTTGTGGTTTATATGACGTATTTGCAATATTTATAATGGGACTGCATGATTTAATGTGTCACAATTAACAGGTTTATATATTTAATGATTATGTATTCGAATAAACATAAAACAAATATAAATTGCAAAGTGAATGAATGTACTTTATTCTCATAAATCTACGTGTCGTAGTCACAGAGAAAATTGGTATTTACAATAACAAAATATATTTGACATTTACGATTTATTCAGCAAAATATATAAAGTCATAAAATTGTAGAACCCGAATTTTACTGAAAGCGGGATTGCCTGTTTAAAGGTTTACATTTTGTCAATAGCCGCGTTTCCGTCGTTAAAGCTAGGTAAAATTTGTACGCAATTCCGACAACAGATTTCATTTTCATTGTAATTTACAATCATTTAACTTTCAAACATATTTCATTTTGGACAACTGAACAAAGCAGAAGTATTTTTCACAGAAAGAAATCAATATCATTGAGAAATCGATCAATGTACCAAGCTCGAATAAAGGAGACAAGCCTTATAAATCTGCACAAACTATCTTATGTCAAAATTGATAGATTTACCTGGCACTGAACACTACTGAAAATTCCCAAACAACTATTTTATCGATGTACTGTTTTGTACGAAAACGTTCTTGACGCTACTGAATCAAACGCAAAGCGTTTTCTCTTAATTACCTGAACCAGTACTGAATTGTACTGAATCTCCTGCGCGGGTCAGGGTACTGAACATGTACTGAATAACTGAAAAGATCTTGACATTTTTCCTTGCGGTAAATTCAGGCATTTAAGAGTTGTTCAGTTTAAAATAACCGTTTCAGTAGTAAAACCGTTACTAGTGGTGGGCATCATCTGTGTCCTATGGACACATTCCTATTTATTGTAGTCTTTCATGCTCAAATATTTAGCTTTAACTACATAAGTAACTTTGCAAAGGCGGATTTAGAGATTTGGTTGATTATGTAGGGAATCACTGAAGCATGGGTGTACAGGCCCCTTATGAAAATTTCTGGGTCCGCCACTGCTTTGTTTTCATTCGTAACATTACTAGTATACATAATTTTGAAGATATGTTTAAGTAATTATGCTCTTGACTGATAGAATACTCTCTTTACTTTCAACATGTCCAATACATATACTTGATCAATATATAGAAGAACAAGACAGATGAGGCTATCTCTAGCATAGTACATACATGTATGTTAAATTGTTCAGAAAACAACCAACCATCAAACAAAATCAATAGGTATCTATAAAATTAATGTCTGGAAATGATGATGCTAAACAAAAAGTAAAATGTAAAATGAAATGAAATACAAGTTTAAAGATTTGTGTACTGATTCTGATAATAAATACGTACACAGTTGATTAGGAATCCACACCTCAAGGACTAATCCCAAAAGGATTACTCAAGGGCCAGTGTTTTATTTCCCAAAAATGTTCAAAGATAAGAAGATGTGGGTCCTAGAAATGGATTCACAATGTCAATTTATAAATTTACTTTAGATAACCTATCTCTATAAGTAACATTTATTTAAGGACAATAAAACATTCTGTCATTAACCAGAGGAACATATCAATTAAAATGTGTTTGAATAAACACTAGTATTAAGTAACAGGGTATGTACATGTAGGTAGGGAAACCCTAAACAAACATGCATGTACATTTTTTCTTCACCTTTTAGTCTGGAAAAGCTACATGTAGTAATAATTATTAAAGAAAAAATTAAATGAGATCCTTTGAAATGGATGTTAAATAATCTTAAATAAGCTTTATAATGGAGTCCGCATTGTTTTGAATATTCCATAAATATATTTAAATTGATATTTCAGGAGCAGACATTCTTCCCTGGTCTATATAGCTTCATGGAAAGGAATCAGACTCAGAAAGTTTGGGGAAATGAAATTGAGAGTCACTGAATAATTCACACATGCCAGACATAAAGAAATGGCCAGACACAGGCTCAGCTATAGAATCTGTATCAACTGGAAGCAACAGCATTTTCATCAGAAAACTAAAAAGGATGTGAAAAACATGAAATATGCATTTGGAAATGTTCAGCCACCAAACAAATAGATATGCCAGGAAATGCAAATTGTTTGCTAATATAAATGTCAATGATGTCTGTACAAAAGCAAAGATATAAAAGCCTTTTTCATTTATACATGTAACAGTCATATACAATACAGATTTAAGACCAACAGACATTCTTTAAATCTTTGGTAGCCACGGAACCTAGTCCAAGACATTCCATATTTTCAACTCGTTATGAAGACATATTTGACCAATCTGGTTTCCAATAGAAGTTTAAAAATAAGTTCTACATGTACATGACATGATGATCACCAGCAATGAAGGTGATATAGGATTTAATATTCAAAGTAATGTTGAGAAGAATAAAGTGAAGTTTAACCTCCCACCATAATAGCATTCTGCACATTTTGGATCACATGATATGGATCAAGCTGTTGTACTTGTGAACTAAAAGATTGTTGCTTGCCAGGTACATTGTACATGTTGACAGTGCTTTAAGTTCATTAAATAAAATGCAGTTCAGAACAGTTAGTAATAGATAGATTTCTTCTGTCTTTATTTGAATGGATAAACCAGATAATTAAAAATAATTTTTCTGACAACTATGTCTGTTCTGGAACTGAAGACTACATGTACATGCACTTTTGTATCTTCCTTGTTCATTTTCCTCCAGATAATTGTACCTTTTATTTACTGACTATCACCATGAGGCTTATACATGTTATAAGGAAGCTTAATTCCTTCAAGGTCTCCAGTTTTGTCCTGCCTGTGACAAAAGTTTCAGAATACAAGACATGAAATGCTAATTGGACAACAACATTTACTATTTATACAAAGTTTTATATTTCAGAGGGTAGAAATCATGGATTTTCATACTTAAAATCATAATGTATAAAGAATCCTTGTTTAGAAGTTTCTGTCAAGTCATATGTCCATTGTCCTTTTCCTCATTTTCATTGTTCAGCGACTCCTTAAAAACTACATGTGTAGTGATTTTATCAATTGAATTTGTGGCATATTATAAGTAATAAGATAACTATATTTGGTATACATGTATGGGATCCAAGGTTTAATGTGTTGTCAGACAGGGTTCAACTTGTCTCTCAATTTTTTCAACTTATAAGTCTACAGATATCTAAATAAAACATTAAGGTATATATATTAGGTAAAAATAAAATAAAACAAAAGCCGGTGTTCATGTGACCCCAAACCTCATTTCACCCATCAGTGATTAAGGTTAATTTTTGTGCAAATTGTGGTTAATTCCATTTCTCAGATTCTACAAAATGTATATAAAGCAGTAGGTCAAAGTTTACATATGAACAAGAAGAGATACTATACATGAAACGTTTATATATATGTCAACGATGATGATGATGGATAGCTGCTTACAGTCCAGTGGCAAATTAATATGCATATTCAGGACGAGAATATGTTAATGTGATATGAATATTAACCCTGCTTTGTAGTAGACTGACAGCAACTGAAATAGCAAAAAAATAATTAAATGACATCTAGAATGAAACCTACATGTATATATAAGGCTTCAATAGAAGGAAAGGCAATTGTCTATGTAATATGCCAAGCTCTAGCTAGTCTTTAATGTGTCTATAAAAGTAGTGAATAAATTTAGCAGAAATATCTTGTTCATTGTGTCTGTGATAATCATTCATGTACATGTACATCACTACATGTACCACATCTATTTTATATAGATCTGTCATATGCATTTAATACACAATTCTAAAAATTAAAAAAAAACTATATGCCATGCAACGTGTACTACAAGTCTACAACAGGGTTTATGCTTGGTACAATCACATTAAATGTGATTAAAATAGTTTTGTGTCACTGGAGACCATTGTTGCAAAATGCAACACTTAGGGATTACAATCAGCATAAAGTTTGATATTTCAGAAGATAGATGACCTGGATGTTTCATACCTTGTACACAGATACATTTTGTGTACCTTATGTGTAGTCACTAAGTTTCTGTCCATCAAATGTCCATTGACCTTGACCTAATTTTTATGGTTCAGTGACTGCTTGAATAAAAATCATGCTTTTTTCTCATGTGAAATTTTCACTTACAAATGTATTATGGTCAAGTCTGTATCTCAGATTCTATAAGCAATAGGTCAACTATATTTGGTGTATGGAATGATTGTCAGGTGTACATGAGCATGTTGGACTAGCAGTTTTCATCGAACCTTGACCTCTTTTTCATGTTTCAATCTTAAGTTGTTGTGGTTTAGTCTTTTCTCGGAGACTAGCAATAAGGCCTCTACGTTTGGTGTATGGAATGATTTTAAGGTGAACATGTCCGACACAGGCATTTTTTCTGACCTTGACCTTTTTCATGATTCATTATATGACATTTATTATTTATGATTTTGGTCTATTTTGCAGACACTTAAAGCAATAGGGCCACTATATTCTGCATATGGAATGATTATAAAGTGTTCATGTCTTGTCTGGCAAGTTTCATTTGACCTATTTCTCATTGTCATGCCAGGTTCATTTGTCAGTGCTAATTTTTGTTTTATTTTATCAGTTTATCAGGTTAAGTATATGAAATGATATATATAGGTACCGGTATATATTGAATATGTTTGTTTGGCAGAATTCATATGACTGTGACCTCATTTTCATGGTTCATTTGTCAATGATAAATTTTGATTTGGTCTTTTTCCAAGTACTCAAAATATAAGACCACTATGTTTGGTGTATGTAATGAATGTAAGGTGAACATGTTTGTCTGGCATGCACTACAAACTGCTCAGAGTCTGAAAAGACCATATTTTGTACTCAACCAGAAAGGTCAAGCACAGATTGTACTTGACAAGACTCAACAGTACTTA
Organism: Mytilus coruscus; assembly: GCA_017311375.1. NCBI lineage: Eukaryota > Metazoa > Mollusca > Bivalvia > Mytilida > Mytilidae > Mytilus > Mytilus coruscus. The sequence continues at coordinate 9,069 of JAASAO010002261.1, read as the reverse complement.
AATGTAGTTGACCTTTGTCTAGACTTTAACTACGTCAGACTGAGTACTTGATAATCTTGGTAAATATAAAAGAGGATGTGGTATGATTGCCAATGAGGCAATCTCCACAAGAGACCAAATGACACAGAAATGAACAATATAGGTCACCATACGGCCTTCAACAATGAGCAAAGCCCATACCGCATAGCAATAAAAGGCCCTGAAATGATAAATGGAAAACATTCCAAACTAGAAAACTAATGGCCTAATTTATGTCTGAATATATAAGTCTCCACAAATGCTTGACCAATGCTCGATTCAGTTTAGAACTTTTCATTTAATCTCAACTGGTCTTGACCCAGCCTGAATCAGCCCATCTATGTCATTGATATATTGATCTTATAAAATGACAGGTTATTGATAATTTAGTTTATTGCTTTCAAATTTAAAAATTTGATTAAAAGCTAGGATTTTCATTTTGGACTAAATTCAGATAGTCACCTTTAAAAATGTCTATAACTTTTTCAAATTAACTTGGATTTTAATGAAAATCTACAGCTATCTCAATCATATATTGATTTTACAAAATAAAAGGTTATTTGGAAGTCTGGTTTATTGCTAGCTATAAATGTAAGGATTTATTTAAAAGGTAAAATGCAAGAATTTTCAGTTCGAGCTAAATTCACAGCTATCTAAATCATATATTGATATTACAAAATGCCTGATTATTAGTCCCCTACCAACAAAGTCGAAGGGGACTTTAGGTATGCACTCCGTCCGTCTGTCTGTCTGTCTGTCCATCCGTCAGTCCGGCAAATCCGTTTTCCACACTTTTTTCTTCGTGCTTGAAGATATTGATTTGATTTTGGTGTATTGTTTTATCATGACAAGTTACAGATCAAGTTCGAATTTTATTCCGGTCTGATGATTTTATGTATAATATGTATATACAGATAGATGGGCTGATTCAGACCAAGCCAAACTATGCATAGTTTGCACCCCTTATCAAAATCCTTGATCCACATCTGGCAGAGGAAGCACTGCTATAGTGTACAGTTTAAAAGTGTTTACTGTACTTTAATTCCCACGATTACGATCCGACCTCAAGTCATAAAGCATATGAGGCACTTCTGAAAACTATGACAAACGTCACATATTTCAAATATTCATGGCTATAGTTACAATATGACGACGAAAGAGATTTTAAAACTTTCCAAACGATTAACAATCGAAGCGATAAATTTTAAGTCCCATTGTTTTATTTTGGATACCCTCAGGACCTTTCAATGAACCTCATTCAAGTATAATGTTCCGCGTGCGCTGTTCAGATTCGATAATTAGAGTTCTGATTGGTTGAAAAAGTCACATGCAAAATCCTTCAGAAGTGAAACCTTATACGGTAGTTGTAAGATCTCGTATGTAGTATAACTAAATCCGAGTTCTATATTTCAATTAGATTGGCGTTATAATATCTAATAGTTATATTTTATATTGATTAATTTCCTATACCAGCTTTTCTAAAAGCTATTACTTTCCTGTATGATGGAAGCGTGATTTATATGGAATGTAGAGATTATGTAGTTATAATGGAGTTGCTATGGAGAATTTTCTATTATAATAGTTGATCCAAACACAGAGCCACAGAAGTATTCTATTGTCTCAAGCCAAATACTTGGTATAGCGTGGAGACATCCACACTTACCTAGGAGGGTGATTGTCAAGACCGGTACTAGATGCTTTGGAGATATATTCCTGATGTGATTATTGATTTGTATCCTGTTTCAGCTTTTTATGAACCTACTATCTATATAAAATTGCAGAAGTATTATATTGCCGAAATATATATTAGTTAGATTATCCTTGTCCTTACGGAAGATTTCAGGCAAATGTATGGTATAGCGTGATGACATCCACACTTACCTAGGAGGATAATTCAATGTTGGAAGCTGTACCAAATGCTATAAAAAGATATTCCTGATATGATCCTTGATCCACAAATAACATAATTAGGTTGATGATAAAAGCAGAAACCGCATAATATTGGAATAGCGTGGGAACATCCACACTTACCACGGCCTTCTCTGAATTGCAATATTAGTATATAGCAAAAATCTTACTCCAAAATTGTGTGTGTATATGATAAAAGTACTGAGCTGATCTTAAAAGTATAAAATTGGAATAGCGTGGGAACATCCACACTTGCCACGGCCTTCTCTGAATTGCAATATTAGTATATAGTAAAATTGTATTTGAAAATTGCGTGTGTATATGATAAAAGTACTGAGCTGATCTTAAAAATATAAAATTGGAATAGCGTGGGAACATCCACACTTACCACGGACTTTTAAGGACGTCGTTAAGTACAACCAGAATGTAAGACTATAAAACACATAAAATACACAAGTTAAATTTTATTACGAGTTTATATTACATATTTTCAATTACAGTGTTCAGAAAATTAGATGGTTCATTGAAGCAATATCTTGTAGTAATTTGTTGTATTGTTGGTATAGCGTGGGGACATCCACACTTACCATCTATGTGAACCAGCAATCGTAACGTATTTGTAACGAAATTTTGTGAAGCCAGACGGTGTTAAGTAGGTATCTGGGATGAATCCCGTCTTGATAAAGTTCAAAATTGTAGAACAGCTTGTTTGTGGAACGTTGACCTCTGCAAGTTGTGTGTTTTGGGTTGGTACATAGATTTACATTGAAATCTGGAGATGTGACTCGCAGTGAAAGGTTTAGAGCATAGATTTCCTCATTCAGAATGTTGATTTGATGTAATAAGTTGTTGTCTTGTTGTAAGATGTTTTCAGGATTTTGGACTTTCATATAATCATTGTATTTAGATATAGAATACACAGGTATATTTAAGAAAGTTACTCTGCAGGAAGGAGTTTTATCAATGAGACTGACAATTTGTCTATACTGATGGATGATAAAATCTACTGTATCGTTCGTTGATAATGAGATAGATCGGTCTTTATTTTTTGTAGTATGGTCGCAGGTGGCTGCCCAAACATATAAGTGAATGTCACCATAGGTGTCTATTTCAGATTTTAGATTTTCCTGCAGCCAGTTTTACACTCTTGGGTGGATGCACCAGGTTTATACCGAAATACTATAGTTGTATGTATAATGTTATCAGGGAGCAGCTCACGCTCTAGTCTGACTCCTTTACTATCAGCTAGTAATACTGGGGTTCTCCTTTTAATACCATGAACCAAAGGTTGTTGTCTTGAAATATATTTTCTCAATTTATTTGATGTCATAGATGATTTGAAGTTTATTCAAAGTTAATTGAAAGTAAGTTTAAATTTATCGTATTCTAGTATTCTAGTGTTCAATATTCAAAGAAAATGGCACCAAAATATCTGCACGGACTTTTCAGTGATCCGCCATATTGGATTTCCCCAAAACAATAAAAGTTTGTAAAATTAAAAAGTTGTGAAAGAGTCACTTGAATATAAAAAACACACAACAGCACACCAATATATATGTTAATAAAAAGCAGCAAGATTGAATATAAGCAGGAGGGCAGACGACTGTAGCCAACGCTCACTCCACGATGCGTGGACAAGCAAATTTACAAGGACATAATATTCATTAAAAAATGTTTTGTTTTTAACGCAAATAAGTCTATATACAGCTCAAATAGTTGGTTAAATCAATGTTGTGCAAAAATAAAACACTAGACGATTGTGAGACACTAAAAAAAAATCAAAATCTGTGCAGGTAAAAATTCCCATCCACCATTCTATCCGTCAGATATCGTAACCATGTTATACTTCTCTACGTGTAGTAGAGTATAATAAAGTAGACAAAAGTGTGACAGATGGCCGGAAAACTGTATGGCTGACCATGGTTGGTAGTACCAACAGTCAGCAGTTTATGTTTAATAACAGACATGTGATTTGGGCATTTTATTTTATCAGATATACCATAACCCAACAATCTGGTTACTGACATACAGTCATGGTGGAAAGGGGAAATAGGCTGATACAGAGAACCAGTAACCGCGCGCCGTTTTGCCGATCTGTCAGATAACCGCATTGGCGACAAAGGTCACAAAGGAAAACATCGCGCCCAAAATGGCAAGGTCGTATTAAGCGTGGGTAAAGTCGGAGGTCGTTTTTCCAAATTTTACAGGTCGCAGGTCGTTTTAGAAGGCCCTCAGGTCGGAAGTCGCCTCTAAAAGCCCGGAGGTCGCAGGTCGTTTTGACCCTGCGGGAGCCTCAATACAGGGCCAATACAGAAACAGCCAGTTCATAACACTTTTATTAAATGATTTTAATTCTTCAATTAAACTAAGCAACTTACCTTAAAGTTGAAGAAGATACAGAAATTCATATCTGAACTTGTCTTTTCGCATTCACGATGGATCTTAATTACATTGTCAGATGTAATTTCTGATTTCTTGTCCAAGTACTTAATCTTATGCTATTACAATTCATTTTATCTAGCAAATATAAAGTAGCTGGGAAGAATAAATCAGACAGTTTAACTATTCTTGCTCTAGAATCGTCTGCGTTCTGATGATTGATCAACGGAAATGAAACAGTAAAAATAATCGGAAGTCGTACTCGAAAAGGCTGAGAAATATTTCCGTTTCAAGACGTTACAAAACACTGAACATCATTTAAACTTTTTTATGATATTAAGTTCAAAAATATGAATACAAATGTATTTTATGCATAACGATACGTCCAAAGTTAACTGTTAAGTAAGCTTAGGCGTAAGAAAATTGAAACCGGAAGTGAACGTCCCGTATTGGCCCTGTCCGAAAACCAATATTAACTCCATAGCCAGAAATTAGTAATACTTTTGCTAATTAATATTCATAATATGTAAATGAGAATTATACCTAGTGATAATAGTTTGAACTGGACTGGCTTGATATCTTTAAAATCTTTAAAACAAGGATATTATAAGTTGCCCGTCACAGAGTCCTTGTTTATAATCACTCTGATATTTCCGTAAAGTTGTCAGGCGGTTAAAATCAAAACAATGAACTCGAATTTAGTGAATTTTCGTGTTTTCGTGAGTTTATTCTTCTTGAAATAGGGGCATTTTAACTTTACGTGGAACCTAAAGTTCAGCGACTACACATAAAAGGTTTGGACTTGCTTATTCTCTGGACATTTAAGTTTGAAGTTTCATCCCGGCAACCTGTTTTGTAATGACCTTGTTAGCCAATTTTCAACACGAAGTTTGCAAATTTGACGTTTCAGCCATTTTAGCCTGTATTTTATACTGCAATGTTAAAAGCCTCTCGCTTCGATTTTTAAAATAGCTCAGGAACCTTGATTTTTGCAACGACAGTCATTATGTTTCGTTTAAATGGTGTATATTGTTGTGTATATTTATTTTCTGTCCGCAACCTTTCTATCACTTAAATTAAAGTAAAAACGAGACATTTTTTCAAAATTCCTATCATTTCAATATAATTTCCGTGACCCGTATTCGATTTCTTTAGTATAATATTCAAATAAGCAAAGTGGCGTTGATTTCTGGATATGCCGGATTTATATCGACAGGACAACATCACCAGTATTGCGCATGCTGATTTATCCGTATTAAGGCTGATTTGCTCATATCATTTAATAATATACAATATATTATTTGCCTCTTTGTGCAATTATTTGTGCACTATCAATGTATATATTCAATAATTTGCTATACTATGATAATCAATGTGAAATTGTTATATTTTAATCATATGCCCTTGTTGGTTAATGAAATCTTGAATCCTTATAGGAGTAAGTGCTCTTAATTACGATTTTTTTACCAAGTCAACATGGCCAAAATAGTTAGTCGAGTGCTTATTGAGTTCTTGCTCTTTAATGACAACTTTACCAATTTTTGCGTTTTGCTATTATCTGTAAGACTGTAAAAGATAAATCGACTTTAAAATGCAAAATTATCAGTGAGACAAGGTCAGTAAATTGGAAAATGGGTCTTTATACATGTTTGGTAGGAGTGGTCGTCTTGATATTTATTTTAAACTTTTTGTGTTTTGGGAAAAGCCTTGGGAAGATATAGAGAAAATACAGCAATACAAGATCCAAAAAAAAAAAGAAATCCATAATGTTGGAGAGTGTCCAATGTTGAAGATGCACATAGACCTATGTAAGCGACACAGGCTCTTTAGAGCCATTAGGTTACTTTATTGCAATCGGTTATGCTCGCTATGTGTGGATCTAATTTATTGGCATTTGAGTAGGTCTTGTAAAGATGATAATTTTAATGCATTTTACACCTATGTTCCATTTTAGCAACAATGGTCATGTCTGTTGATGAATGAAATCACCGGATACAATTTAAAACTAGATAATCGAAGGAACATGTAGGTGAAGTTTGTTAACATTTGGCCAAGTAGTTTCAGAGCAGAAAAATCCATAATGTTGGAGAGTGTCCAATGTTGAAGATGCACATAGACCTATGTAAGCGACAGAGGTTCTTTAGAGCCACTAGTGTTACTTTATTGCAATCGGTTATGCTCGCTATGTGTGGATCTGATTTATTGGCATTTTGTAGGTCGTGTAAAGATGATAATTTTAATGCATTTTGCACCTATGTTCCATTTTAACAAAAATGGTTATGTTTGTTGATGAATGAAACCCCAGATACAATTTAAAACTAGATACTCTAAGGGACATGTAGGTGAAGTTTGTTAAGATTTTGCCAAGTAGTTTCAGAGCAGAAGATATTTTAAAAGTTTACGACGACGGAATGACGACGAACGAAGGACAACATACGACGGCAACGGATAACGACGACGACGGACGCCAAGATGGCAAAGCTTACATGGCCTTTTAGGGCAGGTGAGCTTGAAAGCATATGGGTGGGCTATCAGAAGTCGTATTTTTGGTGTACTCATGACGATAATAGAGATCAACTCATGGCAGCCACTATATTCCAAATATATGATTTAAACTGTGCAGATGCAACAATTACACTTACCCTGAGAAGGATACTGTAAAGATAGAATATGTAAACCATGCTATCTGTTCATGACAATCATAAAAATATTATTTATATTGTTAAAAGAAAGTTGATAATTTCTTTGAAAAGAGAGATTCAAGTTGAAAGATAATGGAAAATACATGGTAAAATGTGGACAAAATGCGGAATTTACTATATTGTTTGTCATTGAAACTAATAGCGACTGTTTCTTGCAAAAGCCTCATCATAAAACTAGAGGCAAAATATTTTGAAAGCAAGAAAAGAACAAAACAAAAAGCCACACACCAGGAGGTTTATTCTTTACAAACAAAAAGAATCAGTCTGAGAAATAACACTTTATGTAGTAGTCAGCACTTCTGTTTTGACATAAATTATCATTGATATGGTCATAATTATCCATTAACTGTCTATAAAACTTTGAATATTTCGATATACTAAGGATGTTCTACCCCAGAATATATTGCCTTAGTTGTATTTGACAAAACCTTTCGGAATTTTGGGTCCTCAATGCTCTTCAACGTCGTACTTTATTTAATCTTTTAACTTTTTGACCTGAGCGTCACTGATGAGACTTTTGTAGACGAAACGCAAGTCTGGCGTACACAATTTTAATCCTGGTATCTGTGATGAGTTTATTTACCACAGTATTCATTAAATAAAAAAAATTAGAAGATGTGGTATAATTGGAAACGAGATATTTGGTATTTGGTCCACCAGAGACCAAATAATATCGAAGTTAATAACTATAGGTCACCGTACGGCCTTCAACAATGAGCAAAACTGATACAGCATAGTCAGCTATAAAAGGCCTAGAAATGATAAATGTAAAACCACGGCTGTCATTCGGTATATCGAGAAAATGATCTTGAAAGAATACCAAACAGTGGTGAAGTATTGCGATTGGATTGTGAAAGCTCTGGTATAGGATCGTGAATGCAATCTAATCGAAAAGACATTTGCAAGGTCAATCGCTAATCTAGTTTAATGAATTATACGGAAAATTTACAAAAGATAAAACTGTCTGTCAAATTGGTTCAACATTATGATCAGTATCTGATAAAAATCAAGGTTTAAAAGTATACCATTTTTACAAAACTATAAAAGACAGATTGCTCCTAGACATTTCAATGCCATTAAATATGTAAACAAACAAGATTTTTTCATAATCCGAATGACTAAACAACTTTTCTTTGTAAAATGTCATTCTATTTTAATGATTCAAATGGTTCTTAAAGTTATTTTGTGTAAGCATAATTAGAAATTTTGGAAAAAATGAAATATTTCCCAAAAAATGATTTTTCGGTTCGTAAAAGATCGTGTACCGCTTTTGAAGATCGCGAAAAGGATCGTGAAAGATTTGATGCTACGAAAACGTTCAAATCATTATTTAATTATATGATAATTTATAATTTTGATTGGTTTAACAAATACTCTGAATCTTATTATCTTAATATGTATAATACCACACCGACTAGGTACCTTATAGCAATAACACTCTATTTGTCCGTTCTTCATAACTTCTGATTTGTTATACAAATTTAAGATTGAGAATAGAACTTAATCAGCTAAATTACAGTTTAAGCTGGGCATCATGCACAATCGCGGTACGTTGATTGGTAATTTTTCCACTAAGTTGGGTACAATGACGTATAGCTATTGTGAACATGCTGATCAAACAATCAAGTAAAATAAAGTTATCTTGGTACCTTTTAGTTTATGTCAGCGCAGCCACGAAATAAACATTAAACAGATTAGCCAATATTGCCATACTATGCATGCACGAACGACACTCAATATAACTGAAAGTAACAACCCTTACAAAAAAAAAAGGGCGTACACATGCATATATTTCAGGGCAGATGCATGTGGCATTATAGATACATATAATTTATATATTTACTTTACGACAATTTACGCTCCTGGAGATCCTTTTATCTTGTAAATCTACTTATCTAGACACGCTTTTAGTTATTTTAATAACTTTTAAGGAAAAGTGTTGAAATAAAAAAAAAAAAAAAGTGAAAAAAAAAAAAAAATGAAAGCAGTTATGTTCGTTCTTATTAAAATAAATACACGCTTCAACTAGTTGCAAGTATATTAGTTGGTAAAAAATATTGTT
>JAASAO010004356.1:0-18903 GCA_017311375.1 Mytilus coruscus | reverse complement strand
GTATTCTCCGCAACATTTAATTAATATTCAGATCTATACTTCATTATCTTACATGATACGTGACAGGAAGACATATAAGAACACAACAACAAATACAATTTTAAATGTGGTATTAAAATAGCAAAATTATTTATTAAAGAGCCAATTTAAATTTAGTATTTTTACAATCTGCTTTTCCAAATAAACTATTAAAAACATTTCAAAGCTGAGCCGGTCTGGTTTCTTTAAAGAAAATAAAGAGAAATGGAACGATTGCAGGGCATGTGTGATTTGTAGCTTTTTTAGTTGGTATTCTTGGAAATGATAAAACAAAATATCTCATTTTTATAGTATATAAACTTGAGTCTCCATTTATTTAGATAGAAACAGACACGCCAACATACAATACCTAAAGATTTAATGACAATTGCCAAAAGCAAAATGTCATTACGTGCAAATTTCAAAGCGCATTGTTACAACTCTTTCTAAAGTCAACGATCTGAAGAAGTGTTTATTTTGACACAAAAGTATGATAATAATAGGAATATTTTTTATTCTGAAGCCAGTCCTATCTAATTTGTTGTGAATCAAGTACAACACGATTTTGAACACCAGGATATATGTTTTATCGATCCGTCCGTCTTGTTTGCAGGTTTCATTTTTCATTGGTTGCACGTTGTTTGGCCTTTGTGTTGGAAGAAGTGCAATTATTTGTTTTTTTCAATCTGGCTTAAAGACAAAATATCGGAACAAAGTGTTAAAGTTATTTACTTTTAACATGTGTTGATATACGATAAAATTTATGAATTTCAATCAATGGGTTCAATTGTAAAAAAAACATTGCTTAAGATAGAATATTGAGTCCTGTGGTGCAGTAAAGTCTTGGTTCATTATGACATCAATATTAGGTTTGGGTTGGGTTTTTTTTCCTTTCAAGCCGCATATCAAAAAAGACTAAATAAACGTTATTTTTAAATATGGGTTTTCTTCAGCAGAGGACAAAAGAAAAATATGCGGATGCAATCGCAAGTCTATATCACGTATAATAGACTTTGTCCTTTGGTCTCTGGTGATGAGTTGTCTGATTCGCAATCATACCACATCTTCTTATTTTTATATAAACTCAGTTTAGTTTAATCACCAATGTCTACCCGCAGAATGATTTAGCAATTTACATATTTTATTTACATTTATCTATTGATTGATTGATTGATTGATTGTTGGTGTTTAACGCCAATTTCAGCACTATTGGCTATACAGTGGCGGTCAGTTTTTATTGGTGGAAGTGTCAGTTCCCAAAGAAACCATCGAATTTCGGCATAAAAACTGACAATCCTAATCAAGTAGGATTGCAGTCGAACGCACCTGCCACATGCGGGTTCCAAACTCGAAACCTCAGTGTATACAGGCTAATGATTCAGTAGAAAAACTACTCAGACCACTCAGCCACCGAGACCTAGACATCTATCCACGTGACAGTATACTAGTTGATCATTACATATTTAATTCTGGTTGTTTTCTGTTGTTGGATTGCTTATGCATTTACTTGTGCTATGTTGTGTTTTGTGCACTGTTTTTTGTCTGTTTGTCTTCTTTTCTTTTTTAGCCATGGCCTTGTCAGTTTTATTTTCGACTCATGAGTTTGAATGTCCCCTTGGTATCCTTCGCCTCTCTTGCATCCCGTCTCTTTTATTTGTACAACTGTTTTGTCCTTCATTCTCCTTTTCAGCTTATTTTTTCAAACTAATCTAATTAAATCTAGGTAATATTTTCACAAGCATACACCAAAACTTTGTGATTGGCTTACAACTTCATAAACAACGAAAATTCAACAAATGACGTGACGTTATTTCATTTTTGGGGTACGAACAATGGAATTATCCACATTCCTTTGGATTATCAAATGGTGGATTGGTATTAGATCTGACATGGTTGTTTTTTTTTTTTTGTTTTTTTTTTCAATTTAGAAATCAATTTGTTCGTGCTTGATGTTGCAACTCTTTCTTTTCAAGGATACATTACGTCTTAATAGCTAACTGCTGCCTTGAACTCTTGTTGCAAAGGGTTGTGTATTACAGTTATCTGTCGGAATTCAGACAAAAATATTTGCACATGTAATATTCAATATATGTACCGACGACAGAAAAATTATTAGTTGCTACGAAATAAGGTATGTTCCGCCATTATTTATGAAATAAAAAGAGGTGGAAAACTGTAAAATTAATGAGTATCTGTTCCTTATTTCAGTAAAATACATACATCCTGGTTATTCTATTCGAATGATTTCCCTCAAGCGATAGCGTAGCTATTACTTTTCGTACAATAAATGCAGTTTTTGTCAAACATTTCTTTTTTTTATCTTGCAACGTTCGACTATAACCGTTTGAATAGATTTATCCTTCTGTGTTTCTTACAGATGTACTGGACGGGTAAACACTTTACTTATGTACTTAGAGTAAAATGCTATATATTTTTCGCAGAGCTATTTATTACAAAAGGCTTAAAAGTCTAGGCGTGTGAGAGTAATTATTGTTAATGCACAACGAACAAGCATATAATGTAATATTGTACTTTTCAAACTGTGGTTATCTTCTCCACTTGTCTTCATTGACCATTTGAAAAAGCACATTGTTAAATGTAATGCCAACGTAAAGTCACGCACATATCATTATATTCAGTCATAGATTGTGCATATAAATCATTTGTTTCCGTTCCAGAAAATTACGAAAACTATATCCTTCTAGGACGCAACACGAACAACCATTCTTTCTTTATTATCATTTCCATGAATCGCCGTCATTTATCTTTCTTGCTTGTTTTCTATCATAACAAGTCATTAGGGATATTTGAATCTCTTTGAGGGTCTTGGTGAAAGTTACAGATTAGAGAATAATATGCCAATACTCTGACGTATGCACGTTATTGCGTCAATGCGGCGAAATCATACACAACATAATGATAAGCAGCTTTGGTGAGAAATCCCAAGAGATAAGCTTTTTAATCTTTATATCTACATGATCTATAGACTCAGTATGTATTACCGTTTCTAAAAATCTATAAAACTTGAACTATTTTCTATCGATGGTTCATAATACTGACAGAACGTTTATCTTAAAAATATAAAGAATAAAGAAAATGGCATAAAAAAAGGAATACAGAAATGAAGGACCCCCATTGACATCCTTCTCCATTATATTTCGTGCTCAGTCACAGTTTCGTTTGATTGAAAGCTTTTTAGATTGAAATGATCTTTTTCCAGAAGGACGAGAAAAACAAATGATACATACTTATAGTTTTCATTACCCAAGTGTAAATCTACAATGTCACGCAAGGGTGAATCTTTAATAGTTTATGCATATCATCGAATAGTAATCAACAGCAAATTTCTGTAGGAAAGTATATTAACCGTATTCTTCGTGTTCTGTATGTGAAATGCTTTTCCAAAACAAATTCATGTAATAGGATTGTATCTAAAAAGAACTTTTTGTATTTTAAAGCGGAATGAAATTATGGATTTTACATTGTCCTGTTAGTTCGATATGAGCGTGTTTACTAAATTTAGGAGTAAAACCACCTTTGTTTTTCTTTATTAGTCTTTGTTAAAATGGAATTTTCAAAACATTGTGCAAAACGTATCTTTGTCTCAAATAAAAAAGTACTTGGCATGAGTGAAGTTTTATCCTGTCCAGTACTACAGTGAAAATTTCACATAACATTTCATTGCATATCAATCAAATGTTCACCCTTTGTTTCTTTTTACAAGTTTTAGTAACCATGTCACCTCAAGTCCAAAATATTTTTTTTTTTTTGGAGAGATGAATATCAATTAGATTTTTATAGTTAGAAGCCACATTAAAATTATAGTTCCCTCTTGCCAAATTGGAATTTACCGTTATAGAATCTAAAGAACTATGGGTAATATCATTGTTCGTATTTCAAAATGAAAACGAAGTTACGTCATTGGTCGAATTTCAATTGTTTAGGACGTTTTTAACCAATCACAGCGTATTGATATACGTTTTTGAAAATATTACCCCGAATGCATTAGATTCTGAAACGGTGAATTCTTTACAGGTTTCATCTTGACATCGCACAACATCGAGTCTACATTTATTGTTTATTACATTGCTATATGAAATCTACTCTGAATTACAGCCATTGCTATCACTGTGAAGGATGGCATTAATAAGTGTTTATCGACAGGTTAAATAATTTGAGCTTGTCAATGAGTTTGCTTTATTATATGGTATTGTTTATTGTTATTTTGTTGTTTTGTTTTTTTTTATTTTTTGTACTATCTTTTTTTGTTATCTATTATCCTGTTAGTATAGAATGAAGAGTTTGCATCATGTTATTGATTTTTACCTTTATTCTTGTATACATAATGATTTGGATTGGGTTAATAAAAAAGACAATAATCGGCAAAAAAAGAGAATAATTGGCAATCAAACTTAAGAATAGTGAATATTGGGTTACTGAAATAAAACAAAATAGAATTAAATAGCAGGGAAATGATAAAGCATAAAGAATAAATGTATAAAACAATAGAGAATATATAAATGATGTGTCCATCATCAAGACCCTTCTATGTGTGTCTTTAACATTGTTTGTTCGCAGAGGGAGAGGTTTCAGATCAAAAAGAAAAAGAAAAGGATCTCAGAAAAAACAAGAATTATCTTTGGATTAGATGAACATAATCAGAACTATTTCATTGAATATTATACAATGTTATAGAGTACTTAACAAGTAAAATTTCATAGTCAAAATATGTATACCTTGTGGTTTTCAATCCCCTTGATGCCTTTATTCAATTCAAGCGTAAGCACATAAAAGAAATGAAATCAAGTTCGACCTTTTAAAATAAATGTATTATACTGTATGCATTTATTGGTATGTCATGTATATCAAGGCTTATTGGTGGACCATGAACATTTTTTTTTTTTTTTTTTACCTCATTTACAACTGTCTTGGCTATATCGTGGAGCTCGTTTTTATTGGTGGATGTAGCCGAAGAGAACAACCGCCCTTCTGTAATTATAATCAATAAGAATCGAACACACCTGCCACGAACGGGGCTCAAACTCACCTTCTCGATGATTGATGAAAATTAAATTATTAGACGATTCAGCGACCCATCAATCTTATAAACGTAAATTTATTGCTTTTCTAAATTGAAATAGTTGTTGCAGTCAATCAAACCATGTCAAACTGTATCAAACCATATTGAAGAAGTATGGCTTTATATTTTGAAAACTGCTTTATTCTGTTTTTATTTCAAACAACAGATAAAAATTGTTTTAATAATCAACTGGAGATATATATGAAAATTGTTTACTTATTAATTGTAATTTTATTTGACTCAATTAATTTTTTCTGAAATTCAAAAATTAATTTGATTCAATTGAAATCTATTTCAACCTGTTTAAAACATTAATATTGTTTAAGGCTGTGATTCTCAGGTCATATATGTAATGGATTTCTGATTTCAGATATTTCAAATTTCAAACTCAAGACTACAAAATTACCTTGTTTCTTACTAATACGTATGTCCATCAAGTTTAAACAAAAATTCATTTATTGAAATATTTATCTTGATCTTATTTGCTTCAATTGCAATCCATTTAATCTTCTTAATTTCTTATCTAATAATTCAAACACCGCTGTATTTTCCGATATCATTTTTGTTTGTGTATTTAAAAAATATATTATTTCTAAATTATGCCTGTATGAAGGTCTTGATGTGTTTTGTCGAATAGAGAAAAGACGGGCGAAAAAGTAATGATTTAGAGAAAAATTGGCCGAACAATAAAGAATAATGAAGTTCTTAAATATAAAGAATACTTAAATGAAAAGTCCCACACATACCACCATCCTTCCCTTGCCAATCCAGACCTTCCTGTATCGACCCATTTCTTGTATAAAATATCAAAAAAGTAAACAGGTCCAGTGAGTGCCTACTGAAATATTTATTATAAAGTTATCACCTATTTCACATGTAAGAGGATATCACACTTTGCTATTCGCAATTCCAGATAAAAAATATAAAGGAATATTTGGTAATTTTACTGCCACTACCCCAAAATTTTAAATTACTTCCAGTCAATAAATTTTGATGATTTTTAATATGAGTCTGGACTGGGAAGGGGGTCAGTTTGGGGGTCATTTTATTTTTTTTTTTATTATTTTAAACCATTTTGTTCTATTCTTCATCTATTTTTCCCATTATTCTCTATATTTAATATGTTAACACCCCATTATTATATATTCCTTAAAATTTTTGCCTTTTTTTTTTCCTAATCTTTATATATTTCTCCCTTTACTGAGCACTTTTTGAGTTTTGCCTTATTTTGGAAATGCCACAGCGAGGAGTTGTTCTGTAACCCAAGAGACGCTGTCAACAGTATAGAGACAAGGAATATATGTAAAAGATCAAAGACGTCAAATCGGAGTCAATATAGTGTCCCAGGCTAGGATGATAGGTCCTCTAAAAACTGTTACTTTGTTACCTACATTAGATATAGATGCAACTTTGTCAGTTACATTTTACCATTAAGATAAAACCATAGAGATAGTTAAAAGACTGTCCATTGAAGTTAAACATTAGCCCACCAACTCATCCATCTCTTTTATTTTCTTTAAAATGAAAAAAAATTTGAAAGGAAGCCATTATACTGCAAATCGAATTAAAAAGAGACCTACACAAAATTAAAAGGAAAAATAACCATTAGAAAATATGTTACAGTAAATATCATTTCTATTTTAAATATTTAGCACACGTGATATCAGTTCTAGAGGTTTTGTAGTGAAATAAAGAAGAATTATGTTTGCAAATGGCAAGTCA
Organism: Mytilus coruscus; assembly: GCA_017311375.1. Taxonomy (NCBI): domain Eukaryota; kingdom Metazoa; phylum Mollusca; class Bivalvia; order Mytilida; family Mytilidae; genus Mytilus; species Mytilus coruscus. The sequence continues at coordinate 12,083 of JAASAO010004356.1, read as the reverse complement.
CCAATCTAAATGTATTATTTCAAGGGTTTAGCATGATAGTGAATATTCAACTTTCGTTAGCCATGCTTGAAAAGGATAACCTTATCCTTTCAAATATATTTTTTCAAACGCTTCTTTGTTAGTTAAAAAAAAAAGAGTTGGTACATGTAGGAATCAAATATATGGATGCAAGCGTTCTGTTATCCCTATATGTACTTGTATACATGTACGCTGTACAATCGCTTGCGGGATCCTAGAAAAAAAATTTGTTGCCATTTTTTTTTAAAGTATAAACTGCAAACGCATTTCCCTTTTAAGAGTTGTATGTGGGTTTTATTTTTTTTTTTTTTTGTTTCTTAAACAACTGAGATAGCAGAAGCAATACAAAGTGAAAAGTGTTAAGTAACATATCATTAAATTGGAACAGACTCAACATTTTACGGAATACAATCAAGTTTTGAGTATTTATTTGCGCATGAGCAAATAGCGAAATGCCATATGATTGGTAAAAGAATGAGATCAAATAAATAATATATTGGGAAACTGTCGCGATATTGATATATATTATTATGTGTACGGTATTATAGCCATTTGTATGATATTACTCGACTAGAAACGAACATAGCACCGCAATTAATAACTCAAGCTTCCTTTGGGCTTGAGTAAAAATTCCATTGTGACCAAATTCATGACGTTAGCATTGAATAGAACAGTCAGGTTATCTTTAATAATCACGGGGTAACTATAACCTGATTTTTTTTTTTAAATATACACGATAAAATTTGAAAAGATCTTTTATCAATCTCTAATAAACTTTCAAATAAATATAAAATTTGATTAAGCGTACTACACAATAAAACTATCAAATATCATTTTGATTGTTATCTAGTACATACCAGTGACTATCTGATTTTGTATTAATTTAATTTAATTACATGTATTCGTAGAAGCTTCTTATGAAATATTTTCAATCAGCGAATAATAAACCAGGTGAACTAACCATCTGCCTTTATGCGTTTTTTACAATTGATGAAATTTTTCATAATTTTACAGACTATCAGAAAATGGTTCCTTTATTTGCGAATCAAGATATTCTCAGATTGTATGCCAAAACCTGTAATTTTATTCTGAAAAGACGCCGAGAAGTTTTGTATTGGAAATTATATCACAAATACTTAATTCTGTATATCTTATAATTCATGCATGAAACACATTCCTCTTCATGGTTGTATTGTTTATTGTATGCAGAAGGCGAGACGTAGATTAATAAAATATTGAATTGTATTGTAACAATTTATTGATCGAATGCAAAGAATGTATTAAATCTTATTTCATTTTTTTTTTTTTTTTTTTTTTTGTTATAATAGCTTCTGTTCAGATTGTTCAGATTGTTCTGATTCTCTATAAAAATAAATGTATTGTTAATAATGATTAAAAATAGTGAAAGAGTTCTGCCGACCTGAGTTCATGTTATTTAATTATGTTAACTTCCTGTGAGCATCTGTGGTTAAAAAGAAACAGAAAAGATCATTGTTCTTGTCTGTTTCCTTGTGGAACAGCTGGTGAATGTGGTAAAATGCAAATAGATTTATTTGTTTATGAAAACAAGATAAGAAATACTTCTTAATACATGACTTATTTGCAGATTTAAATTGTATTGTAAGTTCATGCCAAGGGAATGCCTATTGTAACAATGCAACTACGAAATATATTGAAGGAGACATTTAAAAAACGAAGTTAAATAATGTTTATAAATGTATCGCAGTTCTTAAATATACTTATGTGTACATTATAATTTTCCCTTGCTCAAACTGTATTTAAGTTTATGCAAAGGGACCAGTAAAAACCGGAATTTACTCTGTGATTTCTTTTCAGCAAACGCTCTATTCGTATTCAGCACATCTCAACAGATCTATCAATGTAACCTCGTCTTGATAACGTATTTCCCCACATTTTGATGTAGGGTAGCGAAATCTGGCGAGGTTTGCTGATTGGCTGTATTAACAGAAGACAAAAAGGCGACACATTTAATCATTTCAAAATTTAATTACCATAGAAAAATCACAATTATAGTTAAAAAAATTGGTCAATAAAATGAATATAACAAATTATAAAATGTTGGATCTTCAAAATAAAGGCCGGGTTCGCCCTTTTACAACTAGAACCTCTAGAACCCCATATTGAAACATTTTGGATCCCCCGCCTGTATCTAAAGGCATGTCACTGACAGAGGATATTAATTTGATTTGAATTTGATGTCTAAATTTCGTTTTTTCGGGTCTTTTTTCAGATTGTCTATTTTGTTGTGGCACACTTGTTCGTCAAAATTATGCGTAAAGCTTTCAACAAAAATATACATATAGAAAAAAAATAATGTAAAAGTATGCAAAGCAGGTTCAAAATTCAACATTATAGGTTTCAAATTTACATAGCTAGATTTGAAAATAACAATTAATTTACAAAACAGTTTGATTTGAAAAAAATAATCAGATTGATTTAGCCTGGCGTATTTCTTCAATATTCATGTCTTGCTTAATGAGCATTAAATGAGGACCCCTCCCCAACCCCGGAATTTGCGACTCATTGGACTTTCTAGATGAAAAATCCTAGAGTGGTCTAAAGGTGCGAAAATAACTTACTATCAGTCAATTTCCTAGAAAAACTTACATGTAACACAGGATCCAAAAAGGTAAAACCGAATTTTTAAAGAGGATAGAATAATCTAGAACTCAAACTACTTCCAACCATAAAGTATGTTATTTTTCAAACATCCACGAACCTGGCCAAAACTATTATGTCACTTCTTGAACCATTTTATTATTCAAAATAATGTTTTGGCAAATAATTTTGTGCTTATGGCGATCATTTTAACCCGGTAAAACGTGCAGGGTCAGTGAAATAGGAAGCATTTGTCGTTTTCCCAAAGTAATTAATAAAATGAACGATTCATTTCAACACAGAGTTTTTGTTTTGTTCCGTATGATCATTCATCAGAACTAATGAAATTTTTGCGCAAAATAAATCAAGCTATGTACTTTTAAAATCAATCTGTGTATATTTCTTTCACCGTTTTAAATATAGTTTTTCCACAACAACGGTGTTCTCAAATGTTTATCCTCTTGTTTGCATCTGAATTGCATCTTCCTGATGTTTTCTGCATTTGAAAGTCTTTTTCAAAGCCTCTCTCAGTTTTTCACTCATTACTATATAAATAAGAAAGTTAGAAGTACAGCCAATGATCATTGAAAGTTTTAAAATTTCAGTAAGAAGTTTTAAATGTTCCAATGTAATGTCAATGTGTCCCAAGACACTGTTCATTATGTAGTTCATGGGTTCACTGTACGGTGACGATCCAAGTATAAAAAAAGATGCGTCTAATCCTTCAGTGGGATATCTACAGCTGTCAATCTTTTGAAAGTAATCATCTATTATGAGTTCTATTGCTGTATTGTATTTTGTTGTTCTATTGCAAAATGCTTTTATTGCATAATCTAAAAGAAAATGTGTGTTGATTTTTTCAAATTCCCTAACATTGCGATTGTATTCATCTAAAAGGATGTCAGCTAGATATTTGAAATAGTTTTCTTTCAAGTGATATCTATACCTGATATCCATAACATTCTCTTTATCTATTAGAAGATAGTAATCCAAATTTATTTCCAATGATTTTGTCACCATTAGTTTAAACGATGATGATAGTTCATCAAATTCAGAAATACAAGACTCATCTGCGATATCATGGTACAGAATATCAGCTAAACATGCTTCAAATCGTTGGGACAGCACGTTCTTTGTCTTATGTAAGGCAGCATTCTCCATGTCCAAATTGGATCTGTATGTACTGAATAGAATTGTGCTGATATAAACCCTCGGGACTTCTGCGAGAAAAAAAAACCATCATCACGCACACAATCAATATACAAGATTTCTTCTCAGCTCTTGAAGATGTGGCATGTCCGCGGACACGTTTCCGTCGACATAGTGCACATATGATATAACATGTCGATACTAGCATTGTTACTACTGCACCAATCAAAATTATGGCGTAAAAGATTGGGTAGTATGCTAGAATATACTTTTGAATTGCCTTGTGAGGTTTGGAGACCAAACACGTATCTCCTTTCTTCCCATTGCTGAAACTTATAACAAATAATTTTGGTATATTTACGACTAGAGAGAACAAACAACACGTACCGCAAACAATAAACGACTTTCTTTCATTCATCTGAGTTTTGCTCCATATTGGACATGCCACAGCAAATACTTTTTGTAACCCCAGGGACGTTGTTAACAGTATGGAAACAAGGTGGAATGTGTCTCCTAGGTTTGGTAGACAGTAATGCATGAAGCAGTACGGAAACTTTAGTGCAACTAGCCTTTTAAAATCTTCTTTTTGAAGGAAACCAGAGGGTTCATTACCATCCCAATCCTTTCATAATGCATACTGAAAAAGGGTTCAAATCCATAGGCACACAACGCAGTTAGTCCATCAGCCAGGGCCAATCCTTGCATTAATACAGTTGTAGGTGTCCGTATCTTTTTATGAAATAAAACCACGAAGATAATAATGTTCATCACAATGGAAATGTATGATAATGTTGGCCCTGCCACAATATTTATCCAAAATGGAGTGCGTGCGTACAGTATGAACAACATGTTGCCAAATGCTACGCAACAACGGGATTTTTACTTTATATTATATCTATAAATCATTTTGGTGGATATTTCTCCTTGATATTTTGAATGTTTTTGGCATTCGTATTTATATAAGCATTCAGCTGGGAATAATCTGTCAAAATTGAGTGACGTTAACAGATAAAAATTAGTGTCAGAAAATTGTCCTTTTCAATACTCTTGTACGTATTATATAAATTTTAGTAAAATGATATGATTAAATGTAATTATCTGAATTTTAGGCACCGACTATCCATCTTTTGTGTGAGTGGTTGTTATTGTGCAAGGGAGGGTAAAAAACCAAACCCCAACATAAAACAATGACAAAGTCTATTATTACTGAGGGAAACTGAATTACATCGATTCTAACAAGTTTCATTACATTCTGTTAGGAAAATTAGGAGAAGTAGAAACAAATAAGAAATGTATGGTGCAGATACTACAAATTCCACATAATGCCGAAATAACCCAAATAAAAGAACAGAGTTCCGATGTCCCGTGTTGTAGTTATTTCAACTGTCTATGGCTAATAAATAAACAAAAATAAGAGTGCTTTCAATTGATATTTTATAGTTTGTCATTCTATTTTGTGATGTTACACTATTGTTTCAGATAAGGGTGAAAGTTTGGTACCATTAAAACGTTTAAACCCGCTGCAATTGTTTGCACCTGTATTAAGTCAGGAATCTGATGTTCAGTAGTTGTCGTTTGTAGGTGTGGTTCATAAATATTCTCGTTTCTCGTTTTTTATATAGATTAGACCGTTGGTTTTCCCGTTTGAATGGTTTTACACTAGTAATTTTTGGGGCCCTTTATAGCTTGCTGTTCGGTGTGAGCCAAGGCTCCGTGTTGAAGACTGTATTTTGACCTATAATGGTTTACTTTTATAAATTTTGACTTGGACGGAGAGTTGTCTCATTGGCACTCATACCACATCTTCTTTTATCTATTTACAATATTATTAATATTTCCAAGGGGCATGATTCTTTTAAAATTGTTGATCTGCACAGATTTTCCAACATGTTTGAGATAATACTGATATTAACCTTTGACACATATTTCATAAAAAATCTGGCACGAATTAAACACGTGAAAGCGCTTACAATGCAGTTTCCATATAGTTAACATTTCGATGGGGCATAACTCTTTTTAAAATTGTTGATAAGCACTGATTTTCAAACTTGTCCGAAACGTTGTTGAAATAAACCTTTGATATCAATTTTATAAAAATCGAGCAATAAGTTTACATGTGGGAGCGCTTACAATGCAACAGACATAAACATTTCACCAGTAGACATGTAGTTAAAACAACTTTCCTTTCCAAATAAACTATTAAACATATTTGTTCACATTAGCACACAATATCTCATCTCTATACAAACTTTAGTCTAATTTAAGTCATTTAGATAAAGACAAACACGTCAATATACAATATCTTAAACTCTAATTGCCAAAAGCAAAACCTCAGTACGTGCAATGATACAATAATAATCAAAACACATTGCTAGAACTCTCCTTTCAGTGAACGGTCTGAAAAAGACAGTGTTTATAATCACAAAACAGTATGATAATAATAAGATATTTTTTTCATGAAGCCAGTCTTGTCTAATTTGTTGTGAATCAATTACAACATGATTTTTGGTACTACGCCAGGAGATATGTTTTATCGATCCGTCAGTCTTGTCTGCAGATTTTATTTTTCATTTTTTTATTTATTGTAGATGTTGTCCCTCTGCATGGGAAAGTGTGCAATTTATTGAATGTTAAATCTTCCTTAAGGACAAAAAATCGTTGTTGTTTTTTTTTTTTTTAATTAAAGTAAAATATAATATATTTTTGACCGAACCATTTATTACAAAATGCTGAGAAGTTTAGTTGTGTGAGAATAATAATATATAGATGGTAATGCACAAAGAACAAGAATATAATTGTAATGTTTTACTTTTTAAACAGAGGTTGTGTTCTTTATTAATCTACATTGACCATTTGTAAAAGCAGATTTTGATTTTGATGATAATATATAAAGGGAAAACATATAACGCCAACGTAAAGTCATGCACATATCGTTAGATTCAGTCATAGATTGTGCACATACATCATTGTTTCCGTCCCAGATAAGAGGGTGTGGATAGGGGTTTACAGAGTAGAGAATGATGGGCAAAAAATAAAGATTAACAAACAATAGGCAAAAAAATAAATAATAGAGAATAATGAGGTGCTAAAATATATAAAAAAAAGAGATTTTTGGAAAATAAAATTGAGAAAAGTAGCTCAAAAAGTTAAAGAATACAGATATGAAGAGCCCACCATCCAGACCTTCAGATATTAAGAAAACTACGGTATATCCTTCTAAAACGCAACAAGAATAACTATTCTTTGTTTATAATCATTTCCATAAATCACCGTCATTTATCTTTCAAACTTGTTTTCTGTCATAACAAGTCATTTGAGATATTTAATTTCACTAGGGGGCTTGCTGGGGTTTACAAATTTGAGAAGAATTGGCCTATACTTTGAGTTATGCACGTTATTGCGTCAATGCGGCGACATCACGCAGATCACAATGGTAAGCAACTTTGGTTAGAAATCACAACAGATAAGATTTCTAATCTTTATATATATAGACTCAGTAGGTATTACCGTTTCTAAGAATCAGTAGCGTGATTCAAACCCTCAATTTCAGGATCTAAGGGCAGCGCTCTTACCTGAGTGAAAGAAGATCTTCCCTAACTCAACAAGTTAGATTACTTTTATATCTCCAGGTCTACAACAAAAACTTGGCCTAATTTTCTATTGTTCATAATACCAACAGAACGTGTTATCTTAACGTCAAAGTATAGAAATATGACAAAATCGTCTAGAATAGAGAAAAAAAGGATTTTCAGTAAAGAATAGAGAATAATGGGGTGCTAAAATATAAAGAATAGAAAATAATGGGGTATAAGAATATAAAGAATAGAAAATAATGAGGTGTAAGAATATAAAGAATAGATAATAATGCGCAAAACATATAAAAAATAGAGAATAATGGGGTGCTAAATTATAAAGAATAAATAATAATTAAAAAAATAAAGAATAGAGAAAAATGTCCTAAAAAAAATACAGAAGTGAAGGAATCCCATCCAGATCCTTCTTACTTATATTTCGTGCTCAGTCACGGTAAAGCGTTTTAGATTGAAATAATATTTTCCAGCAGGACGAGATGAGCGAATTATTTTGTATCACGCAAGGGTAAACCTACAATGTCACGCAAGGGTGAATCTTCAAAATCTTATGTCTATCATCGAATAGTAATCAACCGAAAATTTCTGTACAAAAGTATATTAAACGCTTGTTAAGTAGATTGACCGTATTTTTTTGTGACTGTTTTGTATTTGAAATATTTTTTTTCCGACACAAATGTATGTAATAGATTTGTATCTGAAGAGAACTTTTTATATTTGAAAGATAGAGAATACAGAAATGATGTGTCATTCATCAATACCCGTCTCTATGTGTCTTTAAAATTGTTTGTTCACAGAGGGAGAGGTTTCAGATCTAGAAAATAAAGAAATAGGATTTTAAAAAAAAACAAGGCTCTTATTTGGATAAGGTGAACATAATCAGTATTTTTACGTTGAATGGTATACAATGTTATCAACTACTTACCAAGTAAAAATTCACAGTCAAAATATTTATGTGTTGTGGGTTGCAATCCCATGTATACCTTTAGTCAGAAATTTAAACAAATAAATCAATTTTGGCCTTTTGGTTAAATGTGTTATTCTGTATGCAATTATTAGTACATAAAGGTTCAATGATGGAAAATGATCAGTTGATGAAGCTGGTGGTTCTGGATAGCTATCTTCTCCTTTTATTTTAGATTTGTTGATTTTTTCATTTGTTGCGTCATTTACAACTGTCTTGGCTATAGGTATCGTGGAGGTTACATCTTGTTGGTGGCAGGAGTGACCAATAAACCTTCAGCAATTACAATGAATAAAATACGAGGTCGAACGCAAAGGCCACGAGCGGGGTTCAAACTCAAATCTTTAGTGATTGTTCATTCAGCGACCGTGACCCCATCAATTTTATAAACGTTAAAGATACTGTTTTTCTAAATTGAAAGGGTTGTTTCAGTCAAACAAACTGTTTCAAGCCATATTGGAGAATAATGGCTTTATATTTTGAATACTGCTTGATCCTGGTTTTATTTCGAATTACAGATTAAAAATGTTTTAATAATCAAACTGAGATATATATAAGACTGGGCTCCGTATTAAATTTAATTTTTAAATTACTTGAATCAATTAAATTTGTCTAAAATTCAATTTGACTCAATTGGATTCTATTTCAACCTGTTTTCACATTAATGTTTTCATAAGGCTGTACTCTCAGGTCATTTCTTTGTTTCTGATTTCAGATTTCAGATATTTAATTTCAAACTCTGAACACTAAAACAAAATATGTTGTTTCTTGCTATTGCATGTGTCTAACAATTTTAAACAAAAAGTCCTTTATTGAAATACTTATCTTGATCTTATTTACTTCAACTGTTATCCCTCTAAAATCGTCTTAATTTCTTAAGCTAATAATTAACACCGCTGAATTTCCAATATCCTTTTTGTTTGTGCATTTAAAAACACATTATTTCTAAACTATGCCTGTATAAGAATCTGGTGTTTTCCCGAAAAGGTAATAACGGGCAAAACGTAATGATAAAGAGAAAAATTAGCCGAATAATCAAGAATAAACATGATAAAGAAAAAATGCTGACATCTTTGTGTTGTTATCCAATCACAAAACTCGACACTTTGTAAATCGTAATATAACATGTATAAAACTATAGAAGATTATGGGTAATGTTACTGTCATCACCGCAAAATGAAAATAACGTTCAGCCATTGGTTGAATTTTAATACGAGGGTCTTGATGGAGGGGGAAGGGGCTTGTTCCTTCATTTCTTAATTATTATTTTGTATACCATTTTTCATCTATATGTTGCCCATTATACTCTTTTCTTTATCTATTTTGACCATTATATTCTATATTTGATATGTTAATATCCCATTCTTTATTGTCTTTTCTTTCTTTTTTTACCCTTTTTTTCTATTCTTTATATTTTTTGCCCTTTACTCTGCACTTTTTGCCCATGAATTCTATTCTTTAACAACCACCAAGACTCTCGAATGTGTCGTTTAGTTGTTGAAACTCGCAAACACTAGAGAACAGAAATTTTCTCTATATTTATGTCTAAATATTTGTACCATTTCTTTACTGATTTCCTCTTTTGGAATACATACTCAGTTTATGCTACATATGTGTACATTTACATATAAAATAAAGAGATTGTGTATGATTGCCAGACAGCTATACACCAGATAACAAATTACGTATGTGTTAGCAACTATACATTGTATGTCACAGTTTATCCATCAATAATGAGCAAACCCCATACCATATAGCAATCTATAAAAGGCTCTAACATGACACAATGTAAAACGAGAAAACCAACGCCAGTAAGTGGATACTAGTATTTAAATATCAATGGAGGGAATATAGCAAATTACTGTTTTTTCTATAGGCGGAATATAGCATAAAAACAACTTTTGGTGATGTAATATTAAACAATAGCAGGTTTTTTGGTTTGATTTTATAGTGATTAAGATTACTGTGAAAGTACTTTAATTCGTGGGTATCAATTTTCGTGGTTTGAGCAACATTTACATGTTCGTGGGTTTTTAAATTCGTGGATTTTAGTTTTCTAAAAAAAAAATTGAAAAAGTGAAGCAATTATAAACGAAGGTTACCAATTGTCTGGATTGATGGAAATTGCAAAGTAAACATTGACCCATGTAAATCGTAGTGATCACTAATTAACCCAGATAGAGTGATCAACAGATTAAAGACAATCAAACGTGTGAATTAGGCCATAAATTAAACAGGTCACCTACAGAAAACAATAACATAAACAAATGCTATCAACGTATCTTGTATTGTAAAATTATTCTTATCAAAAGCAAGCCCGGCATGAAAATTATTATTTCCCATACATACGAGAACTAAGAGGATATAAAATGAACACTTTATCATAGCATATCAAAACCGGAAATCTGACATTCATCGATCAACAATATTTTTTTATGAGAATTAAAAGATCAAAAGTTGTACAGTTTAGGTTTTTAAAGATTAAATTGGTATAATCATAGTGAGTTTGCCCTGTTACTACTATTATTATAGTATTATCAGATTTGGCGATATTCAATATATTCTCAAACTCATATCAGTAGTCAAACCTACATGGGGATCTTTCCATGTCTTGATTTGGACAACGGTTGTTTTATTTCGTTGGACACTTAAATTCGTGGATATAGTCACCCACGAAAACCACGAAAATTGGTTCCCCACGAATAAAAGTACTTTCACAGTATAACACAATATTGACTGTTGTATCCCTATTTTTGACATTTGTTCCTAGTATGTCTGTCTATTTTGTGTACACATCTTTGTCAATATAATGAAATGTCATGCGACTGTCATACAAGTGAGAGGTTTAGCTAGCTATAAAACCAGGTTTGATCCACCATTTTTGTACATAAGAAAATGCCTGTACCAAGTCAGGAATATGACAGTTGTTATCCATTCGTTTGATGTGTTTGAGCTTTTGATTTTGTCATTTGATTTATAGGGACTTTCCGTTTTGAATTTTCCTCGGAATTCGATATTTTTGTTATTTAATTTTTATTAATGTTAAAAGCAGAACAGCAGATTCATGTTGAACATCAGACGTTTACACCTTTTGGAGCTTCTATCTATTCATTCAATAACACATTATTTTTTTCTATTAAGTATTGTCTTTATTTTGAGTAATTTTTTGTTTTATTTTTATGAATACCTATCCTGCTTTTGAGGTATTACATGTTCTTAGAAAACATTGGCCAAGTTGTATTTCTTTTATTATATTTGTGCAAATCGATGAAATAGCCATTTGTTTTTGTCTGTGGTTAAAATTAACATTTTAGCTCTAGAAATGAGGTCTTGTCGGTTGAGAACAAATGAAGATTTAAATTGGATAAAAGTGACAAATGTTTCCCATCATTTTCTTTAAATTCGATGCAATTCATTTCATACTTTAATTTCAATGATAAATCATTGTCCTTTGGAACAGCTGTAATACAACTTATAAATCAAAGATATTCTGTAAAAGATATTCTGTAAAATTAGCAAATTTTTATATGTCTGATATACTACAAACTATATTTTCATATTACCGACTTTTGACTACGTAGTATATAATTTTTCGACAGGTTACCTCCTGTGTAGTAGGACATTCTGGTCCTCAGTCAAATAAAAGCAAGTAAAAGATGCAAAAATAAGCTTTCAATCGGCACAATTTGGGGGAAAATGAACTGTTTTCAATACACGAAACAATATTTGGAAAACATTTATTT
>JAASAO010003487.1:0-17884 GCA_017311375.1 Mytilus coruscus | reverse complement strand
AACTTAACTGATCAATTTAACCATCAGAATGTTGATTTAAAGTTTGTTGAACATGTAAAAATAGGTACTGGTAAAGATTTTGTATTTTGAATTACTTCCACATTGGTAAATTTGTATTATGGTAATTTAATGTGTAACTGTCTGTTTATTTTTGTGCATTGATAAGTTAACCTCTATTTATAATATGCATAAGAGTGCATCAGAATTCTGGAAATGTCTCCACCAGAGCTTCACAATGAATTCAATGGTTTATGCCAAACTTTTTCTTTTTTTTTACTTTGCAAGAAGGAGTTCATTGTATTGATTTGAAAGAATATTTCATACTAAAAGTTCCTTCTATTTACTTAAATGCTGAAGATACCCTACAAGTTGTAATTTTATGTAAAATTCTAATGTAAAGATTAGTCTTATTATCTATTTTATATATAATAATATGCTTACAGATTAATTGTCCTGTCAGTTTCAGACACATTTTAATTACTGTGGTTTCAATTATTTTTGTGTGTACCAATTTTCTTGGATTAAGGAAAACCATATTTTCGTGGATATTAGATTTCGTGGTTTTGCCAAAGTCTGCATACATGCCTTTAGAAATTTTTACTTCGTTGAACATTTAAATTCGTGGTTAACCTATACCCATGAAATCCGTGAATATTAGTATCCCATGTATAATAATGAAACCACAGTAACCCCAGTTAATTGTATGATAAAAAGTTACAAATGTAAATTGTAAACACATTAAACAGCATTGAGTCTTAATGAATATAGGTATATTTTATAGTAATCCATTGTCTTTTCAAAAGATTACAGTAGATATCATTTATAAGCAGTTGATGCTTCTGGTGATATGGACTCAAAAAGATTCAATTTCTTAATTTCTTAATGTATCAATCACATGAACACCACTTTAGGTAGCTTGTTTTACATTCTAATTTGTGAAATCATGCAAGCAAATATCTTCTTTTGCATGTTTGTGCTTGAAAATAGTCCCCAAAAAATAGAATGCAAAAGTAAAATTTTAATTTGTAATATGATACCCATTTAATACCTGAATAAAACGTTTCTGATTAAAAATCTGTTCACATTAATACTACATGTACCTCATTGGCTTAATTGGGCCTTGTTGCCCGAGTGGTCTAAGAAGTCGTACTACTGTATCACTAGCCTGTCAACACTGAGGTTGTGAGTTCGAATCCCGCAATTGGCAGGTGCGCTTGACTCCAATCTTAATTGACTAGGATTGTCAGTTTTCCTACCGAAGGTCATGGTTCTCTCCATGCGCTCAGGCTTCCTCCACCAATAAAAACTGACAACCAAGAAATAGCACAAAAGTGTTGAAAGTGGGGTTAAACACCAAATAATCAATCAATCAATCTTTGGCTTAATGGATTTATGACAGGAGTTATATCCATCAACATTATTAAATTTTTCAACTTTGAAAGTCCATTTTAGCTGATATCTCGTTATATCTCACTCTGTAAGTTCCTTCTGAATAATATCTCACTTTGTAAGTTCCATCTTTAATAATATGACACTCTGTAAGTTCCCTCTGTATAAATGTCTCACTCTGTAAGTTCATTCCGAATAATATCTCAATTTGTAACATCATTCTGAATAATGTCTCACTCTGTAAGTTCCTTCTGAATAATATCTCACTTTGTAACATCATTCTGAATAATGTCTCGCTCTGTAAGTTCATTCTGAATAATATCTCACTTTGTAACATTATTCTGAAATAATGTATCACTCTCTAAGTTCCTTCTGAATAATATGACACTCTGTAAGTTCCCTCTGAATTATGTCTCACTCTGTAATTTCATTCTGAATACTATCGATCACACTCTGTAAGGTCATTCTGAATAGTATATCACTTTGTAATTTCATTCTGAATACTATCGTTCACACTCTGTAAGCTCATTCTGAATAACATATCACTTTGTAATTTCAATCTGAATACTATCACACTTTGTAAGTTCATTCTGAATAATATCTCACTTTGTAAGATCATTCTAGTTAAGATCACTTTTTGTAAGCTTATGGTAGTTAAGATCTTATGTTACAAGTTTGTGAATGTGTACCAATTATTGACTTTGTAACTTCATGCTACCAAATGACTGACTCACTTTATTAGTTCATGCTAGCAAATAGCTCATTTTATAAGTTCATTCATTTGTTAATGTTTTATTTGTAGCTTATGCTGGCCAATATCTTGTATATTCATATTGGCCAATGTTTCTTTTGTGAATATAGGGTGGCTTATATGTCATTATGTTAGCTCATGCTAGACAAAAATTTCTAGAAATGCACACAGTGAAAGTATTTCTTTTGTTGTCCCAATATTAAAGTATTGCATTTCTTATTAAAGGCACGCATTTGATCTTTCAAATTGGTTTCTCAGGCTTATTTTCAATATTATTTAGAAGACAGGAGAACACACAGTTTGTTCATTTCGACTGAGATAATATTATTTGAAGTGAAATTGATACTAGAACTGATTAAATCACAGACTAAGTTATAAATGTTTGTAAGACATATGGTTCATCTTGCAGGTTTTTAAGGTCAAGTCAAATAAGATGATAGTGTCCTACAGCTTTACAATATCTGGCATCTTGATACTTCTAAGAGAGATATTTTCTGGAAAACTGATAAATAATTGCAAAGTCTAATTGGGGATAATCATGCTTCATTCTCTCAGACAATTTTCATTTATTATCTCAGTCTGCTTTTGACTGTGCTTTGTGAATAAATATGTAAAGTACAGTGCTCGACAGTTTTCAAAAGTAGACCTTACAATCAGAATGAGTTATTCACCGTCACTGTAATGCAATATAAAAGTTGCCTTAGTGTTTGAACGAAATCGACCCCTGTGGACATTTCAGGACAGGAATTTATCATTGGGTGGGCAGTGATATTTTTATCCAGCTTTGCTGGATCTATTCTGATCACTCTGGATTTTAAAATGGTGCAGAATTCCAAACTGAAGACATAATGAATCTAAGGATGTGTTTCTGACTTGCATAAAGGTTATACACCATTTTGATCATCTACTGCCAACTTTTGACATTTTGTTTGCCTTTAAATTAAGAAAAGAGAGGTTGAACAGCTAAATTTTATATATACACTTGCATATAGTTCCTATGTAGATCAAAATGTATATTAGATTACTATTGATAAATTAAAGTGAATAGGTAATATCAAATTTAAGCAGTTGTTATGTCTCACTCTGTAAGTTCATTCTGAATACTATCGATCACACTCTGTAAGATCATTCTGAATAGTATATCACTTTGTAATTTCATTCTGAATACTATCATTCACACTCTGTAAGCTCATTCTGAATAACATATCACTTTGTAATTTCAATCTGAATACTATCACACTTTGTAAGTTCATTCTGAATAATATCTCACTTTGTAAGATCATTCTAGTTAAGATCACTTTTTGTAAGCTTATGGTAGTTAAGATCTTATGTTACAAGTTTGTGAATGTGTACCAATTATTGACTTTGTAACTTCATGCTACCAAATGACTGACTCACTTTATTAGTTCATGCTAGCAAATAGCTCATTTTATAAGTTCATTCATTTGTTAATGTTTTATTTGTAAGCTTATGCTGGCCAATATCTTGTATATTCATATTGGCCAATGTTTCTTTTGTGAATATAGGGTGGCTTATATGTCATTATGTTAGCTCATGCTAGACAAAAATTTCTAGAAATGCACACAGTGAAAGTATTTCTTTTGTTGTCCCAATATTAAAGTATTGCATTTCTTATTAAAGGCACGCACATTTGATCTTTCAAATTGGTTTCTCAGGCTTATTTTCAATATTATTTAGAAGACAGGAGAACACACAGTTTGTTCATTTCGACTGAGATAATATTATTTGAAGTGAAATTGATACTAGAACTGATTAAATCACAGACTAAGTTATAAATGTTTGTAAGACATATGGTTCATCTTGCAGGTTTTTAAGGTCAAGTCAAATAAGATGATAGTGTCCTACAGCTTTACAATATCTGGCATCTTGATACTTCTAAGAGAGATATTTTCTGGAAAACTGATAAATAATTGCAAAGTCTAATTGGGGATAATCATGCTTCATTCTCTCAGACAATTTTCATTTATTATCTCAGTCTGCTTTTGACTGTGCTTTGTGAATAAATATGTAAAGTACAGTGCTCGACAGTTTTCAAAAGTAGACCTTACAATCAGAATGAGTTATTCACCCGTCACTGTAATGCAATATAAAAGTTGCCTTAGTGTTTGAACGAAATCGACCCCTGTGGACATTTCAGGACAGGAATTTATCATTGGAGTGGGCAGTGATATTTTTTTATCCAGCTTTGCTGGATCTATTCTGATCACTCTGGATTTTAAAATGGTGCAGAATTCCAAACTGAAGACATAATGAATCTAAGGATGTGTTTCTGACTTGCATAAAGGTTATACACCATTTTGATCATCTACTGCCAACTTTTGACATTTTGTTTGCCTTTAAATTAAGAAAAGAGAGGTTGAACAGCTAAATTTTATATATACACTTGCATATAGTTCCTATGTAGATCAAAATGTATATTAGATTACTATTGATAAATTAAAGTGAATAGGTAATATCAAATTTAAGCAGTTGTTATGTCTCACTCTGTAAGTTCATTCTGAATACTATCGATCACACTCTGTAAGATCATTCTGAATAGTATATCACTTTGTAATTTCATTCTGAATACTATCATTCACACTCTGTAAGCTCATTCTGAATAACATATCACTTTGTAATTTCAATCTGAATACTATCACTCTTTGTAAGTTCATTCTGAATAATATCTCACTTTGTAAGATCATTCTAGTTAATATCACTTTTTGTAAGCTTATGGTAGTTAAGATCTTATGTTACAAGTTTGTGAATGTGTACCAATTATTGACTTTGTAACTTCATGCTACCAAATGACTCACTTTATTAGTTCATGCTAGCAAATAGCTCATTTTATAAGTTCATTCATTTGTTAATGTTTTATTTGTAAGCTTATGCTGGCCAATATCTTGTATATTCATATTGGCCAATGTTTCTTTTGTGAATATAGGGTGGCTTATATGTCATTATGTTAGCTCATGCTAGACAAAAATTTCCAGAAATGCACACAGTGAAAGTATTTCTTTTGTTGTCCCAATATTAAAGTATTGCATTTCTTATTAAAGGCACGCACATTTGATCTTTCAAATTGGTTTCTCAGGCTTATTTTCAATATTATTTAGAAGACAGGAGAACACACAGTTTGTTCATTTCGACTGAGATAATATTATTTGAAGTGAAATTGATACTAGAACTGATTAAATCACAGACTAAGTTATAAATGTTTGTAAGAAATATGGTTCATCATGCAGGTTTTTAAGGTCAAGTCAAATAAGATGATAGTGTCCTACAACTTTACAATATCTGGCATCTTGATACTTCTAAGAGAGATATTTTCTGGAAAACTGATAAATAATTGCAAAGTCTAATTGGGGATAATCATGCTTCATTCTCTCAGACAATTTTCATTTATTATCTCAGTCTGCTTTTGACTGTGCTTTGTGAATAAATATGTAAAGTACAGTGCTCGACAGTTTTCAAAAGTAGACCTTACAATCAGAATGAGTTATTTACCTGTCACTGTAATGCAATATAAAAGTTGCCTTAGTGTTTGAACGAAATCGACCCCTGTGGACATTTCAGGACAGGAATTTATCATTGGAGTGGGCAGTGATATTTTTTTATCCAGCTTTGCTGGATCTATTCTGATCACTCTGGATTTTAAAATGGTGCAAAATTCCAAACTGAAGACATAATGAATCTAAGGATGTGTTTCTGACTTGCATTAAGGTTATACACCATTTTGATCATCTACTGCCAACTTTTGACATTTTGTTTGCCTTTAAATTAAGAAAAGAGAGGTTGAACAGCTAAATTTTATATATACACTTGCATATAGTTCCTATGTAGATCAAAATGTGTATTAGATTACTATTGATAAATTAAAGTGAATAGGTAATATCAAATTTAAGCAGTTGATAAGAATGATGAACATGTTTTATCTGTATATAATGCTTGTGTAAGTAATTGAATAAAATTTGGTACACTGAATTGATATCAAAGTTGATTCCCACACTTTTTCAAATGCTATTATTCCAGTCTTTCCCAGGGCAAGTAAGAGTACTGATACAATGCCAGTATGATTAACAAACAATTTTACTCAAAGATGGGAGTGTTAATTGGAATCAACTCCACTCTAATGCAATCTTGATTGATCACAGTAAATATATCATGTGTTACATAATTGAATAGACACTTTATTACACACCTAACTTAATACACAATTATTTACCTCAATAGTATACCACTTATTAATTTTGATTTACACTACATAAAATTATTCGGTAAAATATTATTAAAGGATAAATGATTAAATATTAATAAAGTTGTTTTTCAAAGAAAAACAAAAATAATATATGTATAAAAATGCAAGCAAAATCTATTGCACTTGTAAAATTAGTGTCACAATCATCTGATGTAAGTCAATAATTTAGGTTAATTCAAGTTACAATTATCTGTTATTTACTTGAAACAATAAACAAAATCGCTTAACTCTAATCTGATAATTTTCTGCAATAAAATGTATGTGTTTAATCCCATTATATTGCTATTTAACAGTATAAGGTTTTGTATTCCCCATTATGTTGCTATTTAACAGTACAATGTATTTGCACATGTATATTTGAATACAGGAAATGTGTTTGTTCTCAATGAAGAATGAACACCAATTTGAATAAACATTAGTTAATTAGTTGTTGTTGTTGTTGAAAAATGTACATTTCAAATGCCTCTCTCTTGAAGTAATAAATTCAAACTTCAATAAAAAAAAATACTACACCTTTTAAGATTTAATAAATTTCAATTCTTGTCAAATTCATTAAATCGAAAAAAAAATTATTAAAAAGAAGATTTAAAAAAAAAAAACAGTGTACTTCAAAAATATCAAAGGAATTTTATAAATTTTGAGAAATAGAATAAATATTTTATAAGCCAAATAAAAATGTTGATATTGTTCAACAGTACTTCTGTTGGATTCATAAGTATCTTATCCTGAGTTCTTTTAAAACATTCACATAAACAAACCAACCTTAAACATATTTTCAGGGAGTGTAGTATTTCTTGGGTTTCCTATAGCATAATTAAGAATGAGAAAAATTCATCAAGGGTACTTAAATTTACTCAATTCTTCTGAAACTATGTAGCAGAAGCCCAAAAAACTTGAATAAACACTGTAATTTTTCTAAAGAATGAAGCTGCATCTTCTATTTTGTTGAACATCTTTGATTTGTTTTTAACAGCCAATTAAGAGATTTTTATGATTAATAGGAACTTTCAGGAAGTATGATGAACCTTAAATCAGATTGTTTTCTTAAACAACATGTACTGAAACCAGCTATGCATGGCTTAGTTCATCGGAAGTTTTTTTGTTTTTTTTTTTTTATTTTATAGGTCTCCCTTCCCAAACAGTGGTCTGGTGTCAGTGAAACAAATAGTCCTTAAATAGTGGAACATATGCAAATGTGTCTATTTAAATGGAAGTAATTCACCATTTATTTATACTCATCTCCTTGAATTCAGGTATCTCATTAACAATACAAAAACTTTGTAATAAGTAACACTCAAATGTGCCATTTTGTATAGCAAGCAGCATATGTCTTCTAAGTAAAGCTCACATCTAAGTTTTCAATAGAAATAGATGTACTTTGAGACTAAGAACAGCTTCGTTTGCACATTGCATTTAGTTTATATACAAGTTTTCAAGCTCATCCAACAAATTAGTTTACCGTATTTAGCCATGTATAGTATGCAGTTGTGTATAATAAGCACCCCTTTTCATACCTCCAAAATGGTTTACTTTTTTTTTTTGCATCTCTTTTTTTTTTTTTATAAACAAAAAAAATTAAATTTAAAAAATTTTTTAAAAAAGTAAATATTTTTTTAAAAGTCTAGTGCACTGTAGAAAGCCTTTAATAGGAACAATTAAACCATGTATTTAATCTTAATATCCATCTATTGAAAGATAAAATAAAATATAAGATTGATTGTTCAATCAAATTGTTTAATTAGATAATTCTAAAGTCATAAACAATAAAATAGTAGAGCTTTTATCATGTAATTAACGTTTATTAATTTTATAAAAGTAAAGTTATTAATTAAAGATCCCTTTTGAAATCAATGTTTGTCTAAGCTTGTCCAAGCTAATGCACTGTTCAAATATTATAAAAGAAATAATTGGAATGTTTTTGAACAAAAGAGATTAGACCTCAAATATTTTTCTAAATTGATTAGTAGTAATTAAAACTTGATAACTCTTTTATCCGATAATGTTCATTTATAGCACTGCCGGGGTCATTAAATTGAACACCTGTCAAAAGTTGACATCATTATTCAATGGCTAAACACCCATACTTAATCCTTAATTACATTTTAAGCTCACTCATGCAGGGTGCACACCCAGTACTATGTATAGAAACGTTATTAAAAGAAAAAATACATATAAATAAAACAAAAAACCGTCTTGAATATATAAACAATAATGAAGAAAAGAAAAACGATATTTAAAAAAATATATATATAAAACCGTTTTTAGTTGTGTTTAATACGCATCCCCTCTGCCAACTACGTTTTTAGCTCACCGGAGGCCCCATGTGAGCTTATGCCATCACTTGGCGTCCGTCGTCGTCTGTCGTCGTCGTCTGTTGTCTCTGTCGTCGTAAACTATTTCAAAAATCTTCTCTGAAACTACTGGGCCAAATACCTTCAAACTTAAACTAAATGTTCCTTAGGGTATCTAGTTTATAAATTATATTCGAAGTTTTGATCCATCGACAAACATGGCCGCCATGGCTAAAAATAGAACATAGGGGTCAAATGCAGTTTTTGGCTTATATCTCAAAAACTAAAGCTTTTAGAGCAAATCTGACATGGGGTAAAATTGTTCAATTGGTCAAGATCTATCAGATCTGAAATTTTCAGACGAATCGAACAACCCATTGTTGGGTTGCTGCCACCGAATGGGTAATGTTAACAAAATTTTGCAGTTTTTTGTTATTATTTTGAATATTATTATAGATATACATAAACTGTAAGCAGCAATAATGTTCAGCAAAGTAAGATCTACAAAAAAGTTAATATGACCATAATTGTCAATTGACCCCTTAAGGAGTTATTGCCCTTTAAAGACAATTTTACACAATTTGTTCATCAAGTTTGCTAACATTTAAAAATCTTCTACTCTGAAATACAGGTGAACGATTCAGGCTCTTGAGAGCCTCATGTTGGAATAAACAGTGCGTACTATACACGGCTAAATACGGTATGTTGACTGGTCCAATGTAATTCTCATTTATTTAGATCAGTTTTTATGGATAACTATTAGATTATTTTTATATTGTTATTTGTATCAGATTTTATAATATATCATGAAAAATAAGAGCTTTATTAAAAGTCTCGCTTTAATTTTAAAGAAACAAAGTGGTCAGATTTTCCATATATTCCAGTAGTAAGATTGAAAGCTAAGCCTCATGATGGTACATTCTTTGCCTTTTCAAGACGGGTTCTTTTTACTTTTCAAGTTACCATCTGTGAGTTTTAATAGATGTCAATGTGATGTAAATCTACGGTTTCAGAATTTATTTGTATTTTAAACCAAAAAAATAACAGTACCATTAGCTGAGTATTGATTGTTTGTCAACAAGTCAATACTGAGAATATGTTTAAATTTTGAAAGGTCAAACTGCCATTAGACTAAAATAATAATATGATGGGTATGAATGAAAAAAGTTTTTTTCAAACAGATTTTTACTAGTTTGTTCTTGTGGATATTTCATTGATGTCGCATGTATATAAGCATATTGAACACACTGTGTCG
Organism: Mytilus coruscus; assembly: GCA_017311375.1. NCBI lineage: Eukaryota > Metazoa > Mollusca > Bivalvia > Mytilida > Mytilidae > Mytilus > Mytilus coruscus. The sequence continues at coordinate 7,940 of JAASAO010003487.1, read as the reverse complement.
CTTATTCATAGTACAAGTTCATCAAGTTTTTCATAAAAGTATTGTATATAATTAAATGTAAAAAGAAATAGTACTGCAATGTAGTTATACTCAATTTTTTTAGCTCACCTGGGCCTATACGTCGTCATCGTCCTTCTTTGTATACCTTTTAGCTCCCCTGGCATTTTAGTGCCAAAGGGCCAAGTGAGCTTTTCTCAGCACTTTGGCGTTTGTTGTCCATCGTCGTTGTCCTTTAACTTTTACGAAATCTGCTTCTCTGAAACTACTAGGTTAGATTGAGAAATAGAAATTTAAATAACAAAAATGATCAGCATGACAAGGTCTAAAAATAATTTTACAAAGCTGTAATCACCAGTCCACATCTTATTGGAGTTATTGCTCTATAAGGTTGCACTACAGTCTGACTTTTCGGACTCCAACCAACAGCCTTCAACTATCAATTTCTCCTAAAGCACTTCGTGGATGTTTAACTCATTTTAAAGATGGAATATTATTCTTTGTTGTTCATTAGAAGAAATTATTTTTGGTATGATCAATTGAGAAATATAGCTCATTAACTGCTAAAAAGTGCTCTTCCAACTTGGATAAAAATAGCACGTTCAGGTCAAATGGTAGGAAATATTTGTTTTCATCTCTTGAATTTACCATCCACAAAGTACAAAACCGTGTCGCAGATTTTTTTTATTTATGGCTTCAGCTAGGAGATATATTGATTTAACTGCTGGTTGTCATACCTCATTCCACCTTTAATCTTTCGAGAGCTATAAATGCATGCAGAAACACATCCAAAAACTGGGACACGGTTTTGTATCACATATGTCAAAGCCAAACCAGACGGATTACCCATAAAGTTTCTATTTTCATTTTTTGATAACAATTCTCATGAAAATTGTTTATAAAAGTCATATTAAAACCTGAATATCCCCCTTTGAGCCCCTATAAATGCAACATAAATATAAACAAATCCCCTGGGAACACCGGAGGAGTTATCTGACACTATTATTGCATGAACCCCCTGACCTATTGGTGAGTTTTGGAAGCTTCTATGGGCCATTCAGATTTTCTCGTAAACAAAATTCTCAGAACGTCTCGAAAATTTTCGATCATTTATACAGGTAGTTATCAATGTCTTTGATACGGTCCCTCTATGGATAGGCTACCACGTAACATTGTATAGTTTAACAATCAAAGTTCATATGTAGATCGGATTGTAAAAATATAAAGTTAAGATTGCAGTAAAAAAATCATTTATATTTGGAACCTATTTGCCTTTTGACAGAATAAATGCGTTTTTAAAATGCAAATGTTTATTAAATATCAAGTGTAATGATAACGCAATTATATAATCCATGTTTTGAGACGGTCCCTTTACGCTTTATGTATGAAATATTTACCGCCTGATATTTTGTATTTCTATCATAGCCTCGTCAAATGTCGGAAAGGAAGAAGAGAATTAACATTACGATATTTCTGTTAGAAATATTTATTTTAGGCCGAAAATACAGTTGTCGGAAAGGAGACAGATAATTAAACGATAATTTCATTAATATAAACATACTGCCCTTGGATGAAGGTGTTGGGGTAGATTAACACACGAGGAAAATAATTATTACCAAAGACGAAGTCGCGGGTGATTATTTTTTGACCGAGTGTGTTAATCACCCTAACACCTTCATCCAAGTGCAGTATGTTTTTTATTATACTGAATTCCTTATGATTCAAGTGTGCACTATGTTATTAGAAGGACAATTGTAAAAAAATAAAGTCATAAATTAAGATAGTTTACTAATAACAACAACAAAACGACGGAAATGATGTAGAAGTAAGAATCGATAAACCTCGACCGGAGCGGGTGTAAATTGTTCCGGATCAGCAAACTTCGGGCTCCGCGGGTGTTAATTTTAAGTATTTACACCCGTTGCTAATATTATCACATGTTGCTATGGGTGGGCGGGGCTTATGAAAGGTTAGTGAAAATTAGCAAATCCCGCGTGTCAAATGAAATAAATGGATAATATATAAAGAAATTTGCATAAAGTATAATAATAGATACTAACAGACCAAGAGAATATTCGTTAAAATTATTAAGTCTAAACTGAGACTTAATTTATCATTAATAAAATTTAATTAATAATGTTATATTATGTCCCACATGTTTAAACTGTGAATACATTTATAAAAATTATATATGCAACATATGAGCACCACATATCAGGGATGCTCACACAAAAGTTAGTTTCTTAAATTTAAACTGCAGTGAATGAAAAAAATACTTGCATCGTTTCAATTCACAAGGATTTTGCATCACACAAAAAAAAACGTGATTAATATTTTACAATAATCATTTTAAAAATTACTACGTTAATTATTTTATACCGTTTTAGTATGGTTTTATTAGTCTCTGCTTATATCTTGTATAGCAATATAGAAATAGATTACCATAGATGTATTTGGTAAAATATTTGTTTCGAAATTTTGGGTCCTCAATGCTCTTCAACTTCGCACTTTATTTGGTCTTTTTTACCTTTTTTGATTCGAGAGTCACTGATGAGTCTTTTGTAGACGAAACGCACGTACCGCGTACAAAATTTTTATCCTGGTATCTATTATATATCTACATATCTTTTTGTATAAATTGGTTCTTTTGAGAGCAGGTTCAGGTATTCATAAAACTTCTGAAAACAAGATATTCTTCAAAACTAAGTTTTTCTTGTAAAATATTTGGACTGATTGAAGTAACTTGAAATTTGAGATGTATTATGAGACCAAAATAATTTTCTGTATATAAGAGGTCTCAATGAAGCTGGTGTGTTACTCTCAAGAATAAAATACGGAACCTTCTTATAAGTTGCATGCCAAAGAGTTCCACTTAACATGGAAATTGGAATTTAAATTTCTTTTCTCAACCGCATCTACCATGAGTAGAGACAGCTTCAATAATGAGTATAAGAACAATTAAAAGCATCCAGGAAACAAAATATGAAAATTTGAAATAAAAAATAAATGCATCTAGATTATAAAGCAAATTGAGTGCTTAAATCTGTATTGCGATTAGTCTGTGCAACTTGCTTTAGACATCAAGTTTGTAGAAAATGGGAATTGCAATAGGTTTGGACTTTGTATATTAAACACGAAAAAAAAAAATGATTTACGCTCCCAAGTAATGAATAAAATAGTCAAGCCTGAAAAGGTAAATTCAAATAGTAGCTGTATTCCATTTTCTATTTACAACGAAAATCCATCATTGCCTTTAATTGACTTGTGCAAGAATCTACACACAATTAATTATTTTCAATAAAGGTGTTTTAACATCATCATTTAGATTACCTCATTCTTTTTACAGCCAATTATTTCAAATCAATTGCAAAAAAATTGAGCAACAAGTTTTTGGTGACCATTCAGCGGTCTCGGGTTTACGTATTGCATTTCTTTTTTTTTTTTTTTTTAAATCCACTTGTTTTATCAATAGAACCACACAGTTTGTGTCTTTTATACACATACACTGTAAATTGTGGGTGTTTGTGCACTGTCCATCTTTTAACAACACTTATTAAGTATTTGGCGGTCGATTGACGTAACAGATTTGACCAACATAAGTAATGTAGTAATAAATATGGTCGAAGCTGCTCCCCTGTCCAGAAATCTAAGATAAGAGAATATAATTTAAGGGTGACCAGCTGCACATAATCGATATTTAACACTGAAGATGCTTGATTTCTTGATTGACAACATATTTGTTACGTTTGGAGGTCGTGTTTTTCAGCAAACAGTCGCATTTCCAAGGGAACTAACTGTGCTCCTTTACTTGCCGACTTGTTCCTTTATTCATATGAAGCTGGCTTTAAACAGGGGCTTGTTAGGAAGAAAAAAAAGAAGTTAGCATTATCCTTTAACTTCACTTTCCGCTATAAAGATGATGTCCTTTCACTAGATAATTCAAAGTTTGGTGACTATGAGGAACGCATCTATCCCATCGAACTTAAGATAAAGGATACAACAGATACAGTTAAATCTGCGTCATATCTTGACTTAATCTAGAAATTAGCAATGAGGGTTGGTTGAAAACAAAACTTGACGACAAAAGAGATGATTTCAGCTTCCCAATTGTGAACTTTCCATTTCTATGTAGCAACATTCCAGCAGCGCCTGCATACGCAGTATATATCTACCAGTTGATACGATATTCCAGGGCTTGTATCTCCTTTATGATTTCCTTGATAGAGGGTTGCTGCTCACAAGGAAGCTATTTAACCAAGACTTCCAAGTGGTGAAGCTGAACTCATCCTTGCGTAAATTTTACGGACGCCATCACGGGCTGGTTGACCGTTATGGAATATCTGTTTGTCAGATGACTATGGATATGTTCCAATTGAAACGACAATCCCGTCCTCTTTTCCCCGAATGTGACCTACCGTTTGGCCTTATAACCGGGTTTGTACTTACACGACCAACACGACAGGTGCCACATTTGGTGAAGGATCTGCTGTGTTTTGTGTACTGCTGTTTGTCTTTTGGTCTTTTTCTTTTTTCGCCATGGTGTTGTAACTTTATTTTCGACTTATGAGTTTGAATGTCCCTTTGGTATCTTTCGCCTCTCTTTTACACATTTATCCATATATCTCTTAACTTTTAGATTGTTTTCACTCTGCCTTTTTTTCTCTTTTCTTTGTTTACCTCAATAGCTATATAGATAACTTTTGAGTGCAACATAATAGTTTTTAGATACGAACGACCACAGTATTTATCTGCGAAAATGTAATACACCGATTTATATTGTGGTCAGAGATTACAAACTGAACACTTGTAATCAACAGATGATTGAAAGATTAGCTCCTCTCATATGCTCTTATATAAAGAGTATTTACCATGTGCTTTTGTTTACATAATTTAATTATTAATTTAATCCCTGTTGTGACATGATAATGACTGGGATTTTAACAAAATGTTCAGATGAATAAATACTTTAAAAAAATATGAATAAAAAGAATTACATTAAAAAATCATTACAAGACTGTAGTGCTACCTTAATGACCAATTTTACCATTTTTTTTTTTTTTTTTGCAATGTTGCCTATTATCTTGTAAACTATAATAGATAGATAAACAATTTCAAAGCAAAATTAATCAGCAAGATCTAAAATTATGTCAAAGAATGGCAAAATCGTCAGTCGACTCCTTTTTTAATTTATTGCTCTTAAATGATGATTTCTGCCATTTTTTTTTTTGTGTTTTTGCGTATTATTTTGAAACTAAAAGAGATAGAGAGAAACTTTAAACAACAAAAAGATCCACAAGGCCAGATTTATAAATAAGTCAACATCGCTGAAAACATTGGTCATCTCTTTATAGAAGTTCGTGTCATTGAATGAAATATTTTACCATTTCCAGCGTTTTTTCACTGGGTTTTCCGAAGGAAAAAACAGTTATTAAATTGGTGAAGTACAACAGGCGACGGGCGGTTGCCAACAGTTTCCGTGCAATAACTTATGATCTGTTCAACAAATGCTTTTAAAACTTTAATATGCTGATACTAATGACAAAATGGAGGTCAAGTTCGATATCGACGATTTTCATTTTAACTGTTCAGGGTCCTTGACATATTGGAAAATGACACTTTATGTCGTTTCCGTGAAATTACTTATGAACTACTTGACCAATGCTTTTACAATTAAAATATGTTGTTTATGATGAAAAAATGGAGGTCAAGTTCGATATCAATGATTTTCACATTTAATGTCTAGGAGTTATGGGTCTTGGTAGATTGAAAAATGGCACTATATGTCGTTTCCGTGCAATTACTCATGAATCGTTCAACCAATGCCCTTTAAATTTGAATATGCTGTCACTGATGAAAAAAATGATGGTCAAGTGTGATATTGACGATTTCATTTTTGCCGTTCAGGAGTTATGGGAGTTATGGTCCTTGATAGATTGGAAATTTGCGCTTTATGTTGTTTCCGTGCAATTACTTATGAACCGTTGAGCCGATGCTCTTTAAATTTTAATAGGCTGTTACACCAAAACCATTGCACCTTAAGTATTTAACTCTAAGCAAGCATTGCAGGACCTTGATTTAGAACAATACCTAAAAAACCCTCCGACATGTGACTGTTCCCACTCGCCTTATATTTACAGCCCCTCTGGCCATGTTATTACTGGGGATCTAAACATAATTCAACATGAACATCTCCGAAAGGTGATATCTCATGGTCCTAAGTTTAGAGAACCCGAACATATCAATTGGAACCATAACTTCAAAATAATTATGGTTTGCATTGAGGACTACGCCAGAGCATGGACTAAACGAGAAGAAGTTGAACTGGATACTTTGTCAGAATGGGTCAAAACAACCAGGTCTCTGATAAATCGTCGAATTCATAAGTTGAAAAACTGTGTGAATGATCGACCAAAGTCCGTTTTCAGAGACAAAGAAGCTGTGAAATGTCTTTCATCTCTTCACGATAAATATGTTGTTGTTCCTGCGGACAAAGCTTCAAATAATAGCGTCTTTGTATGTAAATCGTACTACTACGAGGAGTGTCTTTTAAAAGAATTAGGAATAAATGAGCACTCAGGTAATCCCACTTACAAAAACATATCATTTTACAAGGATGAGATTTTGACGAATCATAAGTCCTTCATGGCTTCAATGAACATTACATTGAACAGCAAATCGGAGGACTTACCTTGTTTGTATTGGATACCTAAGCTTCACAAAATTCCATACAAACAACGGTACATTGCCGGTTCATCTGCATGTTCGACGAAGGAATTGTCAATTAGATTGACAAAAATTCTGTCCGCAGTGAAAGAGGGTCTTCAGAAATACTGTGAAACTGTTTACTCGCGTAGTGATATTAACCATATGTGAATTTTAAAACCTCTAAAGAACTTCTGGATAATTTTAAATCTCGATTTTTCTCTAAAATTAGTTCTATCAAAACTTTTCAACCCTGTATACCACCATTCCCCATGTGAAATTGAAAAATCGTCTAAAAGAAATAATTCCCAATGCTTTTCAACATAAAATGTTAGCCTACGCTATAAATTTATTACTTTCGGATACCATACAGCATATTTTGTTAATAGTGAACAAAAGGTAAAACATGCTACACAGAGGAACAAGTGATCAGTATGCTGGAGTTTCTTATTGACAACATATTTGTTGAATTTGGATGTAGACCTTTTCAACAAATTGTCGGCATTCCTATTGGGAACGAATTATGCGCCTCTCTTTCCCGACCTCTTCTTATTGTCATATGAGTCGGAGTTCCTTCAGACACTTGTCAAAAACAAGAAGATCATAGACGCCAGATTATTTAATTCCACATTCAGATATATTGATGATGTTCTTTCCATTAACAATCCAAACTTTTCTGATTGGTTTCCAATAATATATCCCCCAGGACAAGAAATTAAAGAAACAACAGACACGGCTTCCACCGCCTCATTTTTACACTTATACCTCGATTTTGACATAAGCGGTCATCTCAGTACCAGAATCTATGACAAACGAGACGATTTTAATTTTGAAATTATCAATTCCCCTACCTTAGTAGCAATATACCAACTTCACCTGCATATGGAATTTGCATTTCACAACTCATTCGGTATTCAAGAGCTTGCAGCTGCTACTCAGACTTTATAAAACGTCACCAGTGTCTGAGCAAAAAGTTGACGAACCAGGGTTATGTCAAAGAACGTCTCGTCCTTTTTCTAAAAAAGTTCATCGGAAGATATCAATATCTTGTTGATAAATATTCCGTATCAACTTCACAAATATTACACGATGGTCTTGAAGTATAGATTCTAGGTACTGACGTTGTTAATCATCTTAATTACGTGTTATAGTGTTCTTTTATTTGCTTTATAAATTATTACCTTTACTGTTTAGTCTATTTTTTGGCAATATCCCTTTGACCTGTCTCGGTACTTATACAT
>JAASAO010002114.1:0-17506 GCA_017311375.1 Mytilus coruscus | reverse complement strand
ATATTATTTTAGAAAAATACCATACCCCTCCTGCCTTTTGAAGTTCAATGATCGTTCCTAAACATTGTCCAACTGAACTCATTATTTTATTTTAGACAAAAACTATTCTCAGATCCGGACATCCTGGCATTTAAATTTTTCAAGGGGTGATGCCAATAGGAATCCTCTAGATTTTTCATCTATTTGAAGGTGATTACTGATTATTTATATTGCCGATTATTTTTTAACCAGAGGATATAGTATGATAAAAATCAAAATGGAGATATTATATAGTGTCTTTAACAATATTATAAGAGTAAAATTACTATATTCAACTGGTGTCGATAAATATCAATTAAATTAATTTGCATGAAGTCTATGGAAAATCTAGAGGATTCTTATTGGCATCACCTCTCAACATTGTTTACATAACACAAATGCTAATCATTGATTGGTCAGTTACATGTTGTGATGTCACTGCAGATCTGAGAATATGTAATCAAGGATTTGTATAGTGAGATCTTACTATACAAATCCTTGATGTGATCAGAGACATATAATATAATTGTATTATATGTCTCTGATGTAATACATTCGTCCTAAACATGCATGAAATATTTGCTACTTGACGTTAACATGGTTAAGCAACCAACAGTCAATCAATATATATAGTAAATAGTCTTGGTATAAAGCTGGCATTTCTAAAGGTAGCGCCTTCCTCATATTAATTTGACAATAGGCACGTTTTGCTGCAAAGCCCCCTTTTCAGGGAAAAATTGGTTGATTATATAGGGAATCACCGAAGCATGACTGAAGCGGGCCCCTCTAAGGCAACGGTCAGTGGGCCCCACTTATACTGTTTTGGTGTTAAGCATGGGTCGTCATTTCAGGCGGAATCTGGGATTGCCGTGAGGGCTTATTTAAGGTTATGTATCTTGGTGTTATGGATTCAAAATTATATAATCTGTATCATCACTAATAATTCATAAAGATATACAGCTACCCTCAAATTTCTGGAGTTCATTTGGGAACTTATTTAAAAGGTGAACTTACAAATGAATACAGTAAGATTCTCTATAGCGTATTTATATTATCTATGTGATTTGTAGGAGGGTCATTTTTGTATAAAATCTCGCAAAATTATGTCTTTAATTTTTTGCACATCCCCGTTTACCCAATTACATGAAGTGACCTGCCCCTCCCCCCTTCCGTGGTTTATTCCTCAGATAAACGAGGGTGAAAAAAAAAACGTCAAGTTATTTGCAATAAAATTATTTACCTATAAATATTATACGTAATTATCAAATGTTTATTTTTTATCGAGTTTGCCAATTTCCGAGTCCAGTCTTTATTGTCTTAAAAAGGCAGTATTTACAATACTGAAAACATTAAGACTTGATTAATAACGGAATATAGAAATAATAATGAAAATGCTTCAGCTGGAATCCCAGTTACGGTAATCGGAAATTTAGTCCGGATTCGGTTTTCATTTTAAACGCCCGAAAGATCTAGATGTTATGACGCAGACGACACCAAGGACGCTGTGCCCGATAATTTTGTTCATCAGAAATGTTGTACCTGGAAAAACATAGACGCACATTTGAATTAAAACATTGGAAATGGAATAAAATAAGCAATCCAAGCGGAGGCGGATTATTTTTTGATTAGAAGGTCGCTTTTCAACTTCAAAAATGGGGGACGTGAACAGAACAGTCAACGCAACAAAACTGTGAAGAGGCAGATGATTAATTTTGGTAAACAAATGGGTAGGTCACTCACTCAGATCACTTAAACAAACACACTTCATTTATTAAAATTTTTTAAAGTAAAAAAAAAACATATTTTATAAATGGCATTAAGGTTTTATAATATAAACTAAATCAATGGTAGGGAGCAAAGGTGGGGTAATGGTTTTTGTCCAAGGCAAGTCAGAAATTATTTTTATCTGTATCTGTATTTCCCACTTATGAATATTGATGGGTACGTCACAGATTCCTTTCGGCTATTGTGTGACGGGTTGGTCTGTGCATAAATTAATCGCACTTGCTGAGGAGTGCTGATTTAAACTCCTCTGTTGTAGTGACGCACACTACCGAGTCCTCTAGATCATGTTCCAATCTACTGCAGTGCGTACAAAGATAGAGTTTTTGAACTGGTCGGTCTTACTATTGCCGTATTGGGAACTATGACCGCTTGTTTGTTGTAACGGACTTGTGAAGTTGTTGGTCTATAATGTTCTTAGTTACTAAGTTATCATATGTTGTTGCTCTTATTTGTCGTTTGGGTCTATGAAATTTTATAAGATCGTTTGGAAGAAGCACTCAGGTATCTTCCCCTCAACCACTTTAAAAAAGAAAATCTCGTCGTTGTTGTCGTCTTGATTGTTGTGACGGAAGCTGAAGTTCTGATAGCATTTTTGTCATACATCCTTCATCCCTTGATTTGTAGTCTTTGGTGATAAATCTAGCCCCTCTTTTTTGTATGGATTCCAATTTGTCGATGTCTTTTTGGGTATATGGGTCCCAAATAATTGATCCGTACTCTATAATAGATCTATTACTTATATGAAAAGCCCACGTCAAAAGTCTTGCTGTAACTTGGCGTAATTAAACAATACATATAAGGAATCTGCGCTCCTAATATTTTCTGGACTTCACAAACCCAAACAATATGGGAAAGTATACATGATTTAAAAATCTAAATTATATAAAAGGGTGGGGTACAAAATGTAACAGAACCCAGTCAGTAGCTTCCCCTCCCACCCCAAGAGAAATTGGCTTTAAATGGATATAATAGGATATCAGTGATTCCCAAGGCTTTGAGAAATCAACTGGACATTTGGTCCAGTAATCCATTCTTCTTAACTGGACCAGACTTTTTTTAACTGGACATTTACTCATATGATTTGGACAAAATTAAAAAAATTTACTGGTCATTTGGTCCAGTAATGCATATTGCTTAACTGGACTAAACCAAATTTTACTGGACTTTGCCCAATGTGCGGCGACCTTGGGTATGACTGGGATATATTATATTTATTCAAGATAAAAAGCATGATTTTGACAGATACAATAAATTACAAATAACACAGATAAATCACTAGACATAGTTCATGTACTGTAAATCCAGAAATTATTAGAGCATTTATCATGTTTATTATTGCGATTTTGTCATTTTAAACTAAAATGCGATATTGAGAAAAACCTGTTTAATTCATAATTAAAATTTCAAAATGCGAGTTTAAATTTTTGCGATTTATATGACCCTGTCACATTTTTCGCAATAATTAAAACATCACAATAATTTCTGAATTTACAGTAGTTCATAGACACTAAAATGATTAACATGGTTACTAAAAATTAAACTTATGAAAATTGTCATGATATTTTGATAATATGAATTAATAGACTAGATCATTAAATTGACTAGATTTTCACTGAACTTAGCCTAATACCTTAGGATGACCAACAAAAATTATAGAAACTTATTTCCAGTGGGGTAATTAAGGGGAGGGATGGCTCCTTCAAACTAGTTTAAACCTGCCATCAGGACCGACAGGACTGTCAGGAGCCTGTAATTAATTCAGTGGTCATGTGTTGCTGTATACGTAAATATCATATTTGTTTTATGCCCCATTTATGGGCTTAATGTTTTCTGGTTTCACCGTCTGTGTGTCCGTTAGTCCATCTGTCCTGCTTCAGGTTAAGGTTTTTGGTCAAAGTAGTTTTGATGAAGATGAAGTCCAATCAACTTGAAACTTAAAACACATGTTTCCTATGATATGATCTTTAATTTCAAAACCACATTAGATATTTTGACCCCAATTTCATAGTCCACTGAACATAGAAAATGATAGTGGAAGTGGGGTATCGTGTACTATGAACTCATTCTTATTGTTTATTATTTTGTACATATTAATCTGGCTGTAGTTTTCTGGTTTGAATTGTTAAACACTAGTCATTTAGAGCCTTTTATCATGTTTATAGCTGACTATGCAGTTTGGGTTTTACTCATTATTGAAGGCTGTACAGACGTTGACATATTGTTGTTAATTTCTGTGTCATTTGGTCACTTGTGGAGAGTTGTGAATGTCTTATTGGCAATCATACCACATCTTATTTTTGTCTAGCTATGGTTCCGCAGCTAATTTTTGTCGAGCCTGTGACTTTTGTCTCAGAAAACTCGACATCGAATAGTGATCCAGCCGCGGCCGTGTTAGCTAACTTCTTAAAAGCTTTATATTTTAGAAGGTGGAAGACCTGGATGTTTCATACTTTGTATACAGATGCCCTATGTTACGAACTTTCTGTCTGTCACATGTCTATTGTCCTTGACCTCATTTTCATGGTTCAGTGACTACTTGCAAAAAAGTTGATTTTTTTGTAATGTTAATTTTCTCTTTTTATGAGTAATAGGATAAATATATTTGGTATGTGCGTACCTTGCAAGGTCCTCATGCCCTTCAGACAGTCTTCACTTAGCGACCTCATTTCATGGATCAGTGAACAAGGTTAAGTTTTGGTGGTCAAGTCCATATCTCAGATTCTATAAGCAATATGTCTTGTATATTGGGTGTATGGAAGGACTGTAAAGTGTACATATCCAACTGGCAGGTGTCATCTGACCTTGACCTCATTTTCATGGTTCAGTGGTTATAGTTAAGTTTTTGTGTATTGGTCTGTTTTCTTATACTGTATGCAATAGGTCAACTATATTTGGTGTATGGAATGATTGTAAGGTGTACAGTACATGTCTAGCTGGCAGGTGTCATCTGACTTTGACCTTACTTTGTGGTTCAGTGGTAAAAGTTGAGTTTTGAGTTTTGGTCTTTTTTCTAACACTATATGCAATAGGTCAACTATATTTGGTGTATGGAAATATTTTATCATTTATGATGTACATGTCAGCCTCATGAGGTTTTATTTGACCTTGACCTCATTTTCATGGTTCATTGGTCAATGTTTAGTTTTCTTCACTTGGTTAAGTCTATTTCTTAAAACTATAAGCAATAGGTCAACTATATTTAGTGTATTGAATGATTATAAGGTTTACATGTATTACTTGTTTGGTTTGTATGACCTTGACCTCATTTTCTTGGATCATGTTAGGTTTATGTGTTAGTTGTAGTAAAGCTTTATATTTAGGACTATCAACATAATATCAATGATTAGTAAAGAAGGTGAGACATTTCAGCGTGTACACTCTTGTTATATATATATATATGCTATGTCACTACTTGGACTATGGATATCGTATACATGATCATATGCAGATCCGCAGGGGGATGGGCCTGCCCTCCCCTTTGTGGGAAAAATTTGGTTGATTAAATAGGAATAACTGAAGCATGACTGGAGAGGCCAGTCAGTGGGCCCCTTCTAAAGGTTCTGGATCTGCCATTGATGATATATATATGATTATAACAGATTAGAAAAAATGCCTTCATTATAATATATGTTTATTATTTACCCCTTAAGGCCTAGTATCTATCCTGATATAATTAAATTTCAATAAGGCCAAAAAATTAATACTTGTGTTTCCGCTAATGCTACCTGTCCTAATTTTTAGTGCCTTCCCTAACACTTTTGATGCCATTTTGGAACAAGCACTGTTAAAGTCAGACTGACTCCTAGTAGTAACCAGCTAAAAAAATTGTTAAATAAAATGATATTACCTACATACATGACATACCTACCTACCCATTTTCTTTCAGCAAGTTAGCAGACATATTTTTTTTTGGCCTACTGGTAATAGACATATTTCTAGCATTACCTTAACCACCATTATCCTTGAAAATATTAATACATTGAAATGTAAGAAATGCAAACAGTGATGAGGTTCCAATCCTGCAGACTTTGTCAAACTGTTTTAGGGTTTGTCTGTCAGAATGAAACAGAAATTTTACGTTTTCTACTAAAACATTTAGTTGGTCAGACAGAGTTTGGGATAAGGCCTAAATTAAAATATTGTTCGTTTGCCCTTTACCGACCGACCCTATGAATTAGTTCCGACTGAAAATCTTTAATTTGTATTTCTCGGCAATATTTTATTTTATTTTATTTTTCTTTCCTACCGAAAATCTTATATTTGTATGTACCGCTCAAAACTTTTTACGGAATCCTCAGTTTTATCCTCCCGTATAGGGTTTAGTCTGTTTGGTATCACAAGTGTTTGACATGAACACATGCATGTAGAGATTCAAAGCATTGGTTTGAAATCGATGTCGAAAGTTTTGAAATCATGACGAACGTTGCCCTGTGTGTCTTTATAGGTTATAATACACCATTTTATGAGCATAACATGGTATTCAGAATTAAGAGTATAGCTAATCCTGATTGGTTGATATGTGCTCCTTTATTTTTGTTATTAGAGACTTCGTGCATTCTGCATTATACCAAAGGCCAAATAAATTATTTTCCTTAGCCCTAACGGAACTGAGATGTCTTTTAAACACTAGAATGAGACACGTATTTTTAAGTGCAAAATTGATAGGCATGGGAGATAAGTACAAATTACGCTTAGAAAAGCAACACGAACCTATATTTTTGGACCAAAAATACTGTCCTAATAACTTTTCTTTAATTCTAGCAAGGTTTTGTTTAAAAATCAACTTTCTAAAGTCTGTATCTCGAAAAGGCTATCATTGTCGCCTATGGGAAAATAATTGTTTATTTCAATCTATACAGCGTCGACATTTCTTTATCATAGTGCTCAAAAGTGTCAAAACGGTAATTTTACTTGATATTTGATGTGAAACCATATTTTTGGTGACAAATGAATTATTGATTAACTAGTTTTAAGCTATAGTCTGTTTCATATTTGTATTGCGTTTTACCTTAGAAACAAGGGTGGGTTCGACTTTTGACTTACTGTGGAGAGAATATGTCATTTTCTGAACTTCTGCTGATTTGTTTGAAAAAAGCACGTACACGTCTAGAGTTTGGATATACAAATCGATTTTAAAACATGACAATCTCGATCCAAGTGCTGTTATCGAAATTACCAAATTCAGTGAAAATGTACAGAAATGTTCCCCTTCGAACATTGAAATGTTCACTCGAATGGCAGACTATAAAAATTAGAATAGGCATGATATTTTGTAGTTAAACGAATAGTTTTCGATGTTTGAACACAAATATTTACACATTTTTCATATTTTGAAATGCTATAGTCTGTTTCAAAAATGTACTTTTATACGAAAATGGTTTCATTTAAAACTGTTGTTCAAAATTCACCGTAGTAGTTACATATTGGATCGCTTTTGGTATCAATATAATCAGTACTTGATGACAATATAAAGAATCATTGGAGAAAGTGGACATTATCTTCAGGCCCTTTTTAGCAGTACCGCATTTACTCAAAAAATCAGAAATTTTTTTTTTCACATTTTTTGACTGGGGTCACCTCTGATAAAAAATTGTGAAAATTCAGAGAGTAATGCCAGAACGTTTTGAAAATGATTTTTGTGTGGCATATATATTTGTGCATCTAACGAACTATGAATTGCATGATTCTAGAAAGTATTAAATACCGTACATGCCGTATAGGTTACAATACACCATTAGATTTTATGGGCGCAGCCATTTTATGAGCATAACATGGTATTCAGAATTAAGAGTATAGCTAATCCTGATTGGTTGATATGTGCCCGTTATTTTTGTTATTAGAGACTTCGTGCATTCTGCATTATACCAAAGGCCAAATAAATTATTTTCCTTAGCCCTAACGGAACTGAGATGTCTTTTAAACGCTAGGATGAGACACGTATTTTTAAGTGCAAAATTGATAGGCATGGGAGATAAGTACAAATTACGCTAAGAAAAGCAACACTAACCTATATTTTTTGGACCAAAAAATACTGTCCTAATAACTTTTCTTTAATTCTAGCAAGGTTTTGTTTAAAAAATCAACTTTCTAAAGTCTGTATCTCGAAAAAGGCTATCATTGTCGCCTATGGGGAAATTAATTGTTTATTTCAATCTATACTTGAAGAGCAGGGTTCATTAAAAATAAGTTCGTCCAAAACAAAATTATCAACGTGTGTACAAAATATTTGGTACACGGACGTTGTATCCTATGTAAGGAGGGCCTTTGGTGATCCGTAGATCAGGATGATTATGTTAACGATGCCTTCGACCAGCTTTGACATATTATTTATATCTGACATGAACCAAAGGCCTGTAAATGGGAGAATAATTGGCAGTAAAATCGCCAAGTTTTTCTATACAGACCAATTATAAATGCAATGTAAAATACGTGACAAGTGAGTTTCAAGTCTTGTAGCATTTTTATAGGAAACACCGGCACACAGGAAAATTTAAACACTCGAGGGTTGAAAGTAAAATAAGAAGAATGCTTAGTTTTAGCTATTCTAACTGGGTGCAAGACGATGATGGTGGGAAATGGACTGCGGGGCTGTGGCTTTATATCCAGTCAAATTTTCTTTTTATTTCGAAGATATATATGTCTCTGGTAATTTAAGTTCAAATTTTGATAAAATTGTTAGTATGTGAATAAAACATGCTATAGGTTGCACATTGTAAATACAGCTGATTCACAAACCATGCTTGGGAGAGATAGATGGTTAATATTTTTGACATACTGGTTCCCAGATATGATCTCTATGTTTCATCTCGTAGAGACATGATTTGGGAATGGTTACCATATATATACAGTCAAATTGAAATATGTGGAAAACCTAAGGTCGAGGTAAGGTGCACGTAGTACAGAATTTTAGTGTAAGTTAAAACTCTTAAAAGTTCCAGGCATATAAACATTGAAAATATGCCACATAGTCCTATATTTTTATATTTGAAGAAAAAAGGTAGTAGTGCATATGAATTAACTTAACATTCTATATTTTTTTCAAAACTTCCTGGGACTATTATAGTAATAGTCCCAGAAACTTCATAGTAAAAGAATACTTAAACAAAAGCAATACAGACAACAATGATATCATGCAGATTTTGTATCTATAAAATAAAATATTATACCTACCTGCCTACCCATGACAAAAAATGTACCAAGCCAAATTATTTTTTGGGAAAGAAAAATAAAATATTTTACCTACCTACCTACCCTGTTTCAAAAAATAGGGTCGGAAAAGGGCAAACAAACAATATTTTAATTTAGGCCTAAACTGTTCCTGATTTCAGACAGACACATGAAACTGGAGAATACTATTTGTACGTCCATGGCTGTAGCGAAGGGGGCATTCAGTGTTGCCCTTGTCTGTCCTGTCCGTCCGTAATTCCCAAAATTGGTTTCGTTTCCTAATTTAAGTTTGCCTCAACTAAATGTCATACAAGGGTATTTATTCACTTGGGTGCCCATTTCACTCATATGATAGAAAAATGAAATAAAAAATATATACCAGAGTATTACTTGAAACTTTTCATCTTTGTTTTGTTTAATTAGGTGAGTATAAAATAAATAATTTAGTAACTTATTCACAATGCTAATTACCACAAAACACAAATTTATAAATCAATATCAAAATTGGGTGGCGTCACCTTTATTATTATAGTTCATGAGCTATGTCTCGTTACATTGTTTTCGTAATCTAACGTAAGTTTGTCTTTAAAACTAAATATTATGAAACTAATATACAATAGATATAAGAAGATGTGGTATAAGTGCCAATGAGACAACTCTCCATCCAAGTCAAAATTTATAAAAGTAAACCATTATAGGTCAAAGTACGGTCTTCAACACAGAGTCTTGGCTCACACCGAACAGTAAGCTATAAAGGGCCCCAAAAATTACTAGTGTAAAACCATTCAAACGGGAAAACCAACGGTCTAATCTATATAAAAACGAGAAACACATGAACCACATCAACATACGACAACTACTGAACATCAGATTCAGGTAATGCTTATTACCACAAAACACAGATTGAGTTTGAAATTGGGCGGTGTCACTTTTACCGTTCATGAGTTATGCCCTTTATTTAAAAAAAAGGCTGAATCTGTAGTTTCTGTTCTCTAACTTTAGTATGTCTCATACAAACGTTATTAAACTTATGCTTATAATCACAAAATGAATTCTGCATCTGTATAAGGAAGATGACTTGTGGAGTAGATTTCATACTACATGTACTAAGCAATAAAATGACAGAAAAGAACAGGAAGACCTGTTCATGTGTACATGGTGTAAATCTACAAAACTGCAATGCCAAAAAGCGTCCACATTTTGAAGTTTAATATAAAAAAGAAGATGTGGTATGATTGCCAATGAGACAACTCTCCACAAGAGACCAAATGACACAGAAATTAACAACTATAGGTGACAGTCACCATACGGCCTTCAACAATGAGCAAAGCCCATACCACATAGCTATAGAAGACCCGAAATTAAACCTTTTTGAATTGTCAAATTGATATATAAATCTCTTAAAAAAATACCATGCTATTATCATTATAAGGATTGATTGATTGATTGTTGGTTGCTTAACGTCCAGTGGCAAATATTTCATGCATGTTCAGGACGAATCATCATTATAAGGAGATGCAGCATGCAATATGAATGCCAATGAGAACTATCCACCTGATGGTCTCATCAACGCATTTTGTCATGATCATGTGACCATCAGAGTGACATCATTATCAACATGATACTTTGTACACAATATGTTCACCAACGGTATTTTTACTAGATCGAGTATGCTGAGATAGATTTGAGGTACAACATAAACATTATTGTTGGGACTGGTAAAAATATAAGTTTGGGACTGGTAAAATATAAGGAACTATTATGAAGCCACCATCTTTTTTAAAAATAGAGTTAATTTTGTAAAAATATTTGCAGATTATGCAAATTATTTGTACATGTATTAAAATAAATTTAACTTTTTATAATTTTTCAGTGCCAATCACTCCTCCAACAACTGAAATTGGTAAGTATTACTTAGATACTGTATTGTAGCAAACATTATAAGCAGTAGCTATCAATTTATCATGTAAATTATCATTTCAACTTGGTTGGGCAAAAAATAATATATTTGTTTCCGCTAAACATACTATATGTACGGTATATACCCTAATTTTAGTGCCTACCCTAACACTTTTATGCCATTTTGAACAAGCACTTTTAAAGTCATTCCTAGTAGATAAACCAGCTAAACAATGTTTGTAAAATAAAATGATATTGCCTACCTACCTATCCTATTCTTTCCCAGCACATTAGCAGAAACACACATATTATTTTTTGGCATGATTGAAAAGTGTATATCATTTTGCCTTGCATCAGAGAAGGGGAAAAAAACAAGATTAATAATTGGGCAAGTTGTTGCTTGCCATGGCCTTGTGTTGGCAGGTCAACAATGTTTATGTTAGTTATTAGGTCGGCTGAAGGGAACCACTACTCATACACTAGACATACAGGTCAATAATGTTTGGTACAAAATGTATGCAGTTGTATGAGAATTTTAACCACTTATTGGGTTTATAGATTAGGGTATAATGGACACAATTACAGAAAAAGTCCAATAAAAGAACAGGGTTCCAATATGTACCCCCACCCTTATGGCAAAAGATAAAGGGCAACTTTTAGATACAAAAAATGATCTACAAATGAAATACCTCCATACATGTATGGTGGAAATGGATCAGTCAACTCTTAATACGATAAATCAAGTGATTTTTAACAATTTATTTGGTTTTTGCCCATTATCTTTAAACTTTAATAGATAGTGAGAATCTATGAATAGCAAAATGATCAGAAAGACCAGATCAACAAAAGGTCATAAGGTCAAATAGCTGAAATGAAAATTACCTTAAAATCATGGGGAAAACTTGCGATAGTTTGTTGTAAGACTTTATATACTGAAAACTGTTGTTTAACTTCAAATTTGATTGCAAATATAAAAAGAAGAGGTGGTATGATTGCCAATGAGACAACTCTCCATAAGAGACCAAATGACGCAGAAATTACCAACTATAGATCACCATACCGCCTTCAATAATGAGCAAAGCCCATACCGCATAGTCAGCTTTAAAAGACCCTAAATAACAAATGTAAAACAACTCAAACAAGAAAACTAACGGCTTAATTTATGTACAAAAATGAACGAAAAACAAATCTACCAAAAGTCTACCAATACCATAGCTTAACAGCGCAAAATTGTCTGTCAACTCCTTCCATATATGAGTTGTTGATCTTAAAAGAATGATCATGATGATACAGAAAATATAAAAGGGACATTCAAAACTCACAAGTGGAAGAGAAACTGATGTCTTGCAAAAAAAAACAATAAAAACCAAGAAGTCCACACACTACTATTTAGAAAACTTATTATAATAGACTGAACAACATTAACCCACCAAAAGAAGAGGCGACATGTTTAATAGCAGATGCACAATGATTCATGTAGGTGAGCCACACATATATATACTATTTAAAGGCTGTAACAGTTAAACATGAACTTCATCAATTTAAGGAGGGATGTAAATTTCTTAACTTTTTATATATATACATTTTGTAATAATGTATAAACTATTACTATTTTTCTTTCTTAGGTTTGTCAAATACGTTCTTTGGTGAATGATCAGATCTGCATTATAGTATCAAACAAACTGTTAAGAACAGAAAATGATGTTTAAGGTAAATATAAATGATGCTTTATAGGAAATATGGAGTTATTCAAGGACAATTTCCAAACATGTCTACAAAATTTTAATTTACTATATATTAAATTAAACTGTAGTTGGTGTGTCAGATGATTTGCATGTCTGTCCGGCAGAATTAAAATTGAGAATGGAAATGGGAATGTGTCAAAGAGACAACAACCCGACCACAGAACAGACAACAACAGAAGGTCACCAATAGGTCTTCAATGCAGCGAGAAATTCCGCACCGGGCGTCCTTAAGCTGGCCCCTAAACAAATATATATACTAGTTCAGTGATAATGGACGTCATACTAAACTCCAAATTATACACAAGAAACTAAAAGTAAAAATAATACAAGACTAACAAAGGCCAGAGGCTCCTGACTTGGGACAGGCGCAAAAATGCGCGGGTTAAACATGTTTATGAGATCTCAACCTCTCCCTATACCTCTAGCCAATGTAGAAAAGTAAACGCATAACAATACGCACATTAAAAGTCATTAATCTGACTTGGTCCGTTGTCGCCGTTAACTTTACAAAATCTTCTCCTCGGACACTACTGGACCAAATTTAACCAAACTTGGCTACAATAATCATTTGGGTATCTAGTTAAAAAATGAGTCCGATGACCTGGCTGCCAACCAAGATGGCCACCATGGCTAAAAATAGAACATAGGGGTAAAATGTAGATTTTGGCTTGTATCTTTGAAACAAGAGCATTTAGAGCAAGTCTGACAAGGGTAAAATGGTTCATCAGGTCAAGATCTATATGCCCTGAAAATTTTCAGACAAATCAGACAACCCGTTGTTGGGTAGCTGCCCTGAATTGGTAATTTTAAGGAAATTTTGCAGTTTTAGTTATTATCTGGAATATTATTATAGATAGAGATAAACTGTAAACAGCAAGAATGTTTCATCAAAGTAAGATTACAAATAAATGACTGCTTAAGGAGTTATTGCTCTTTATAGTCAATTTTTTACATTTTTTTGTAAATTTTGGTAATCTTTTACATAAATTTTCTCCTCTTAAACTACTGAAACAAATTTAACCAAACTTGGCCACAATCATCATTAGGGTATCTAGTCAAATACAAAATGTGTCTGATGACCTGCCTACCAACCAACATAGCCGACATGTCTAAAAATAGAACATAGGGGTAAAACGCAAGTTTTGTCTATTATTTTTTGAAACGTTATAAATATAGAAAATCTGAAAGGAGCAAAAATGTTCAGAATAATAGCTCTACCAATTTTCCATATCGTCAAAACTGATAGATAAATTTATAAGAGTTATTGTCCATAATTGACAAATTTTACCATTTTTTCTCATTTTGGCTACTAGTATTACCATGAAAACTATGATATTTAGAAAGACCCCCTTATGCCTTTTATGATTTAAATTATAAAGATAAATAAACACTTCAAATCACTGAAATGATCAGCAAGGCAAGATCTATTAAAAAGTCAAAGGAGAAGGTTAACGAAGGGTTAAAATTGACCCTATTTTTTTATGTTTTTTAAATCGGGCCAAAAAATTACAAATTTCACATAGAAATACTTATGATAATACTATTGAGATAAAAATATATATTTTTGCACCTTCTTTTAAAATTTATGAAGCTATGACACCTTAAATAAACATTATTTGTATTTTAAGGTCAATTTTGGTAAATTTTTCCATAATTTTAATTGTTTTTGGCATTCACCACATAATTAACCTGGGCCGCCATCCACGATCCAAAAGTTTTCATATTTATGAATTCTATATCAAAATTGGAATCTTTTGTTTACAAAACATTTTGGATTGTAGGTGGCTGCCAAGGTATTCCTCAAGTGTTTAGGTCTGAAAATTGCACAAAACCATCATATTTTGACAAAATGTCCAAAATGGGCTTACTTGGAGAATATTATGTACTTTTATCAAAAGAACTGAATTATTTATGGTGTATGGTATGTTTGTAGGATGTGCATGTCTGTCTGGTAGGTTTCATCTGACCTTGACCTTTCATCATGGTTTATAGGACAATGTTAATTGTTTTAGGTTTGGTCTATTTCTCAGATACTATTACTATAAACAATAGATCAAATATATTTATTGTATGAAATATTGTAAGGTGTACCTGTCTGTTTGGCAGGTGTCATCTGACCTTGTTCTCATTTTCATGGTTCATTTGTCAGTGTTAGTTTTCATGTTTATGTCTGTTTCTCAGATACTAAATCAATATATCAACTATATGTGTGGCTAGGAATGATTGCATGGTGTAGGTGTTGTCTGTAGTGTTCATCTGACCTGGACCTCATGTTTATGGTTCATAACAATAAGTCAATGTTCAGTTTTCTAACTTGTATGAATTAAATTAGAAGATGTGGTATGATTGCCACTGAGACAACTCTCCATAAGAGAATGTACAGCCTTTAAGAATTAGCAATGGTCTGTTACTCAGATATGATATCAGCAAAAGGCTATATTTGGTGTACTGCGTGACAATGATTCACTGATATATATCAGACATTTTAGTTTTGAGATAAGTATAGCAGTTGACTTGTGTTTATAAAAGGACATATTTTGACAAACATCTATATATATATTATGCTGGGATTTCAATAAAAATATGTTTAGGTATACTTTGTTATTCCATTTAAAAATAATGATTGCCCACCAAAATATATCTTCTTTTGTTTTACATTACAGCTGATTCAGAAAATTTTCAAAGGATATGTTTACTGATTATGAACAACAGGACTATATCATCATAACCATTAGAATCTTACAAGGAGAAGTGCAAATAAATGAAGGAATTCAAGTGCAAACATTATAATTTTGTAAACAGGAGAACAGTCTCAAATAGTACTAACAGTTAAACAGTTTGGCGAACAAGAGACTAAGAGCAACACAGAGTAAACTTGGAGTGTATATATGTCAACCACAAGTACATTAATAACACATAATGCTTATGAAATAAGAATTATGGTACACATTTTGTACGATTGTGAATATCTGGTCCAAAAATAAATGTAGTTGTTGAATAAATATTATAGAAATAACTAAATTTGTAAGGTTTATATGACCATCACATTTTGAGGTCTGTTTGAAAAGTCTATCATTGAACAAACCAACCAACAATCAATCCATCCAAATCACAATTGTGGCGAACAAAATTTCTGACCAACAGAAAAAGATGATGTCTAATCCCTAATACATGTACCTTATCTTCTTCACATTGGTTTAGCATAATCTATTCTTTTCAACAGAATATTATACTAAAGTGTAACTTAAATATAAAAAAGGAGATATTGCGCAAAATTACGTCAATAAGACAAGCATAATAACCAAAAGACATCTGTCAGGCAAATAGTCCTTTTTAAATGGCAATTGATAATCTTTCTCGTGAGGGTGTTTTCATGGATTTAGGTTTATGAATATAGATCATTTGTATAGGTTGTCATAAAATATTGTGCTTCCATTCTTATTGTAAGATAGCACACAGTAAATGTATGCCTTGCCAAAAACAGTTCTGGAAGAGAGGCAATCAAGTTTGAAAAGGACAGACAACACCATCATATTTAAATG
Organism: Mytilus coruscus; assembly: GCA_017311375.1. NCBI lineage: Eukaryota > Metazoa > Mollusca > Bivalvia > Mytilida > Mytilidae > Mytilus > Mytilus coruscus. The sequence goes on along the minus strand of JAASAO010002114.1, from coordinate 1,350 downwards.
TTGTCATTTTGATTTCCAGCTATTTAAATACTACAATGATATACTCATTACATGAATATATATGTAAAAAAAAAATCAAAATGATAGTGTTTACATAAGAAAAGACAAGTATTTATGGTTCATTCATAACCAACCAGAAAAAAAAATCCAAAAAGTGATTATGTATTTGGGGGTGTGGACAACAAAAACATGTTAAACAGGTGATGTGTTATTATACAAAAAAAATAACCATTCATTAAACTGGACAGTGTAGACGACCAAAAAAAATCCAACAACTTACATATTATGGGTGCTGTGGACAAAAAAAAACAACATGTAAAACAGGTGTTAAAGACCCAAAAAACATGTAAAAAATGGGTGTTGAGGACAAAAATAAACATGTAAAACAGGTGTTGATGGAAAAAAAAAAAAAACATACGTAAAACGGGTGTTGAGGACTTAAAAAAAACATATGTAAAACGGGTGTTGAGGACTTTAAAAAACATGCGTAAAACGGGTGTTGAGGACCAAAAACATACGTAAAACGATGATTTGCTAGAAATTAACAGGCGTTAAACATGCGTTTACCGTAAAACGGCCGTAATACGTATTCATTTAACACATGTTTTACGATACGCATGTATTACGTGTGTTTAACATACGTAATTCTTACGTTTCTAACGGGCGTTTACATGCGTGGTCCTCAATATGCGTTTACGTGACGTTTTATAACATACGTACAACGCCTGTTTTACGATGAAAACGGGTATGCAATTTTGCTGTGTAACAAGGCATTCACAGTGAGTGAAGTAGAATGCATAGTTACAATACTCATGATCAAGATATATATTCTTCCATTTTGGTCACTGATTAACTAAAAAGTAAAATAACAAAATATCGAACTCAAGGAAAATTTAAAAAGAAGGTTCCTTAACCAATAGCCAAACTTAGTGAATGAATGATTTGAACAAAATCCTATTGATTTTGACACACAAGTGAAGTCATCTCTTGTTTGTTTTTCCCTTTGATTTAGAGTCGTGAAAAACAGCCATACACTTGAAGACAAAAAATAAAGGTTATGATTTAAAAGATTGTGGTTAATATTGATTTATCTTACAATTCATGTCGACAATGTGTCGCAGTGACAATGAAGATCTTTAATGATATGTTTGACAAAACTATAACATAGTTTTGATGGTGAACTTACAAAGTGTACATTTCTGTAGCATATGTTATCGTCATTTCATTCATTTCTATTATGAACATAATGAAAGGAGGATTGATCTTTTTGTTACTCATTTTGTAATATTTCATTATACTTCTAACAGATTTGAAAACCCCACTAACAATTAATTAGCAGAGTAAAACCAG